>RJWK010011087.1:0-42567 GCA_004363435.1 Platanista minor | reverse complement strand
AACATCCCTGATCAATTATCTAGGATGGAGAAGAACAATGGAAGGTCATTATGTAAATAGTGACCAGTCAAAGTCATCCAGACTCAAGATGAAAGCCTCCTGCCTTCCTCCAGACTCACTGTGATTCCTTGTGAACACAAGACTTATTTATGATGTATCATAATACATCAACAACAGATGCCAGCCTGCCCATCTTGATCTTCTTTGTCGTCCACATGAAATCCCAGAAGGTCAGAGTGTGAAGAGAAATTAGAGCTTATAGCAGAGACAGCTAGAGACCCCCTAATATTCGTGTTCCTCTTCTTTCATAACAATAGAATTCAGCTGCCCAGAATATGGTCTACCTTCCCCAGCTTCCCTTGTGGTTAGGAGTGGCCTTCCGACTTAATCCTAGTTAACAGATGTAAGCACAGGTGTTAAGTGAAAACTTCCAGGAACCTCTCTGAAGGTGCAACTGTTGGGTATTCTTTCCTTGTATTCCACCTTCTTTCTGCAACAAACATTGATATGTTGGCTAGAGTTTCTTTTTCCACCTTGAGATCAAAGGGCACACAGTCTTTGACTTTTAAACCAGAGAATTGGGGATTCTTAGTGTCTTCAACTCTTACATCACTGGACTGCCCCCAGCCTCATCAGGGTGCAAATTCAGCCACAGTTACATCAGCACCTGGATCTCAATCTCTCCAACACCCCACCTGCTTAACCACAGGACTAGAATTCCTCCTCTTCTGACCAGTAAACTCTGGAAGGCCCTAAAGCTGGCTCATGAGCCTCTGATCCCAGACTGAGAGCCCCTTGAAGTCAGCACTGTGGTCCTGGTGCTGACTTCATCCCATATCCCAGCACAAAGTCAGACCCATGGTGAGATTGGAATGCTGCATGACACTGCCATCCTCGACAGCAGAACCCTGGATTTGAATCCTGGGTTCACCCTGGGCTAGCTCTGTCCCTGAGCAATAACTTAACTTCCCTGGGCCTTACATCCCTGATCTGTAAAATGAGGGACAATGATAGCACCCATCTCCCAAGACTATGGTGAGGACAAAATGACAGAATCCACAGAAAGCACTTAGAAGAATTTCTGGTGCATGATAAGTGCTTGATAAATATTAGTGATTGTTATTCATGATCACTGCATTAAATCTGGGTTGAACCACGTAGGCAACATGGCAACAAGGAGCCTTAGGAAAAAGAGGCCCGAGAAAACAGTGAAGGAAGTGAGCAAGCAAGGAAGAGAACAATCTTTCCTGAGCATCCAGGTGTGACAACACATCCTAGGTGTGACAACACGTCCTAGGTGTCACACATGTAGCTAACTTCTGAAGGCAAGGTCCAGGTGGTGTGCCTCCCAGCTCTCTGTCAAGTGCTCAGTGCCCTCCTCCAGTGGACATGCCCAGGCACGTTCCCTTTTTCCTTCCCCTGCTATCTTTTGCCTCTCTGTAGAACTTTCTCCATCCTTCCAGGCTCTGGTAGCGGAGGAACTCTCTCATCTCTCGTTCACAAGAAAGGAGTTAACGTCCAGCAATTAGCTAAGGCAAAGATAAACAAAAACTATCAATTTCTGTGCTAACTTAGATTAGTCTTGGAATTCTAATTCAAGAAGGGATCTGAAACCACAATGGTGTCCATGCATAGAAGGGCTGAGATTGATTAGTGATGTCTGCCCTGAGATTAACCTGAGAGGGTAGCAGTTTGTGTGCCTTGTATCTACCAGAACTCCTCATGAAGAAGTGGGAAGGCAAGCAAGGTTTTACCACCTACTGCATGGCAAGTGTTTTAATTGTATGCATTAATCATGTTTTATCCTCATAACAACCCTAGGAGATAGATATGATTATCTCCATTGTAAAGATAAAGGAACTGAGGACCTGAGAGTTTACTGAAGAATGAACATGAGCAAATAAGAAATGTTTGCATTTTAAAGGATTTTAAGTGCCTTTACTCAAAGGTATGGGGGGACTTTAGACATCCTTGGCAGCTGGTGGGAAGAAACTTTGATGCAAAAAGAGTGTTTTCAATGTTCCTTAAATCATAAAGCACACGTTGTTAAATATAGTTCTTTACCCACCTTTGCTTAGAATAAGATAACAGGGAAAAAAGAAGAAAAAAATATAGTAATATCTTAAAATGCAGATGACTCTCACTTTAAGAGCAGGCACACAGTACAGAAGCTTGGAATTCATACCAGACAGGTTAAAGGATAGACATCCACTGGGCAAAAGGATCTCACCACAGGCCAGGTTGCAAAGGCATTGGAGGAGGGCCCACTCTACACCCCACTCTGCAGTCAAGTCAGGCCGATGGGAAGGCCCTGGCCTGGCAGACAGGAGGGCTGGGTTCCAGCCTCCCTCCACCTGGAACTCTCTGTGTGAGCTTATGCAAGTCCTGCCCTTCTCCAGCCTCCTGTATCTCCATCCAAACCATGAAGGTGTTGGATAAGAACTGTGGGTCTCAATGGGGGCAGTTTGGACATTTCCAGAGGTACTTTTGGCTGTCATGGAAGATGGATGGGGCACTGCTGGCATTTGGATGCTAGGCAGCCCTACAGCATACGGGAAGGCCCTGCCCAATAAACTGGACCATACCTGACTCGATTTTGGGATGTCCTACCTGACATAGAAGTGCAAATTCCCTGCTGTAATTATCTGGGCCCAGATCCTAGTTCTATTTCACACAGAGACACAAAGAATTTTTGCACAATTTTACTACACACTGAATTTTTCAGGAATGCAGATACCATGCAAATGAAAGAGGGACTGTACCTTGTTTTGTTCTGATCTCCACTGTTTCAGAAAATCACACCTCTGAAGGCCACACTGTTCCTATATGTGAGTGGCCAGTTCCACACATTCGTTCCAGTTGCCAACAGTTTCCATCATCTGACGCCTATTATGTCTCCTCTTCTAGTCATTGCCTCTCATTCACATAGCAACATACATATTATTTTATTATAAATTACTTTGCTTTTTATTCTTCATTTACTTTGCCGCATGGGCATTATATAGATTTTTTTAAATGAGATGTCTAGGTGGGTTATCTAATTTTTGAATTCCATTTCAGGATAATAAAGGGCACATCACAGAGTATTAGTGTAGAAGCGTTGAGAACTACTGGGTCACACACCTCTGGGTCCCTCCCAGCCCCACAAAGCCTGGGTATCATGCAAAGTGGAAGCGGGCCCAGATCACGTGCCATACATTCCAGGTAGAGAATGAGTGTAAATTATCTTGTTTTCCACAAAGCATCCTCACCCACTGAATGTTCCTTAGCCATCCTGGAAGGCACAGCAAACGGCAGCACCGAATGCATCCTGTCTAATCCCCCGAGTGACAGAATTGCCTGGAATTGCGTTTGGGCACATTTGGAATGGTGCAAGAATGCCACGGCTCCGCTGGATTGGAGCTGAGCATGTGCTGCTTTAAAATTTACAGTGTAATTGATTTCCTTATAAGCCATTCAGGCCTTATTATTTATTAATCCAGAGTCAAGGTCAATTTAAACTACTTCTCAGTAAGGCAGTTTGACAAAACTTTTGTTTACCAGATTGACAGCCTTGGTGAGTAAAGAGGGGGCAGAGTGCTTCCTCTCCCCTTAACAGAGAGCTCTGAGAAGGACCTTCCACCAGGAGAGTGCCCCAGCCCTCAGTGGGGAATACAAGAGACCCCTGCCCACCCCCGCTTCATACTTGGTAGAGACAGAGATCAAAAGGCTTTACCCTCCATCCCCAAGGACTTGCACTGGACACCCAGTGGCCACTGTGCAGCCTCCACTTCTCCCGGACCTTCCTCTCCTCCCCATTCCCACTGCCATGACCTTAAGTCATGGCCATCTCCTCCCCAGCCCATTGCAACAGTTTCTAACTGGACCCCCTTGACTCTATATTTGCATCCCTCCCATCCATTCCAAAATGCAAGGCTAACAGCGTCACACTCCTGAATAAAGCCTTTAAGTGGTCCCCAAAGAGTCAAGTTCAAAGTCCTCCATGTCCCAGCCACTACCTACTGCTCCAGCCTCATCTTCCACAGTCCCTCTTCTGCCACCTTGCACTTGATGCTCTGTCAATATCACGCAACATGCTGTTCCCTGTAATGCCCTTCCCTCTTGTTATATCCTGAGCGTCATGGAAATTACAACACTAACGCAGTCTCTGCCACTTGCTGCCCTGAGAACCTCTCCCAAAAGATTGGTTGTTTTCTACCTTGGCTTGATGTTCTTTAAATCCATGTTCCTTGAGTCAGTAAGTAACAAATATATTTTGAGTGTTGACTGCGGGCCAGGTATGGGGCTGAGCACTGAGGACACAACAAAGAATTAAAACGACCTCATAACTGTTCTCCCAAAGCTTACAGTCCAGACTGGGAGCCCCTTGAAGGTAATTATTCTTAAGCATTTCCCAGCACAGTGCTGTGGGAAGCACGGGAAGGCAAATGAAGCTAATGTTTATTGAATTCAAGCCACTATACTTACACTCTCTTATTTCATCTTAGCAATAACCTTACAGAGCTAGTATTTTCATATCCCCCTTTAAAGACGAAAACTGGAGTTCAAGGAGGTGATGTTTGCCAACCTACACCCAGCTCATCTGTGATGAGTTCAACATTCAAACTTGGGTCTGACTCATTCAGATGAAGCCTCAACTTCATCTGACACTCTACTTCTGGTACAGAGTTCAAACCTGTTGAATAATAATAACTATGCTCCTTTTGTGTTTCCTCAAGTACCTTCCACAGCATCAAGGTAGAAAGACTTTGATTTTAATGACACTGAGTGGCTGAGTCTGCATTACTGGCGGGGGGTCCATGACACACTAGAATGTAAGAATCTTAGAGTCCAGGATTCAGTCTGCCTTGGGTAACATTAGGTCCCTAACACCTGAGAACCACCTATCAGTGCTGAGTACATGAAGTTCCCTGAGAGACTCTGACAGTGAAACTGCAGTTGACATTGAGTGGGACAATGCTGTAATCTTGGATGAGAAGAATGCTGGTTGGATCCAAGCCCACATTCCCCACCTTCTCAAGTTCCAAGAGTATAAACTTGGTCAGATATTTCACAAAAGAAGGTTTTCAGAGTCAACCAGATCTCCAAGTCCTGAAAATGTCACAGATGACCATGCCCTAGGCCTATGTAAAGACAGGCTTAGTGCCCCTTCTACAGATACCGGACCAATTCTGTCAGAGTGATGCAGTTGGGTTGGGAGAACCCCGGGGTGTACAAAACTTTGAGGAGTCCATGTGTGACACAAAAAAAGAGGAGGCTTTTCATTGCTATTCCGTTTGCATTTATAAAAAGTAACGGTTGAATGTATAAATAAGCCCAGTTTAAAAATAAGAAACACATTTAGGATCCTGTGGGCTTGAAATGCGCTGCTCTGTTTCGCAGCTCTCTCATCCAGGCCTTGAGGTGGGAGCAAAACATGTAAGTGGAGCAGTTATTTAACCAGCCCTCCCAACCCAGGGCCCAGCTTCCCACCATCTTTTTGAACTTGGACATGAAAGTTAATGACAATAAGGAGAGATGCAAAAGAGGGGTCAGCAGAAGAGAGAGGGCAGGGTCTTGAGTATGTCTGTGCCAGCTCGGAAAGGGGAAGGTCACACCCCCTGTGTGGCCTTCAGTCCAATTATGTGAGTCCAGGACATCAGCCTAGGCTTTCAGGGACAGTATTGAAGATGTATGTATGGTCTCTGGCCACACTTTGCTATAGCTCCTCCCACAGGGGGAGGAGTTATTCATGTGATTGTCAGGAAGAATCTGAAATTCTAGGCCATGTTTCACTAATGGGCAGGTTGGGTCCCAGCATGTTAAAGGTTTGCCCTCTTGTCCAATATTTCACGCATGTTCACAGGCGGGGGACCTGTTTCCCATTTAATCTTACTGCCTGCTTCATGGAACGAGGAGAGTGCCAAGGTTCAAGAAGGTACTCAACCCCCAAACATCTCTTTATTGTGGTCTTTCCTTCCTTGTGTCAGCCTGGCCAGGTTACTGTCCCAGCCAAGAGCTGGGCAGCTGGACCAGCTCAGTGCATCAGTATTTTAGGGGCAAACTTGCTCATTCTCTTTATGTTTCCAAATGGCCTTTCTTCTCAGGATGGAGAGACTATCCAGCCATCAATTTTCTGGAGGCAGACAGTTGGGGATGATCTAGATAGAGATTCAGGGTAATTGTGGGGGAAAGTTGGAGGGAACCTCACTCAAGCCTCATGTATGAGGCCACCTTCACATTTTTCAGATCAACTTGGACCAGCCCTTGGCACTGGGAGTGGGGAACTGCTTTGCTTTATAGAAAGTCAAGCTTGACTTCCCATTTGTCTGTTGATTTTGTGCAAAGTTCCCTCAGAATCCAAGAGAGGAACAAGGTGAATTTTAAATCTTTGGAATGCTCTAGGCTGCCGGGCTTAGAATGGGCTTGGTGATGTCTGACTTCCTGCCACCAGGGTTTAGTAGCAATCCACTAAGAACATGAGGGTAAGCTCCAAAGAGCTCCATGAAGGTGAATTGTCAGCATCCCCTCAGTTGTCATAAGGACTCAAGGCTCCTTCCCCCTCCCATTCCAGACACCAGGAGGCTTTTGGTGGGTTGGCTTTGGAAGTGGCTCCCGTTAAACACTTCAGCTCCAGATACCTCCTTGACTCAGCTTAGGAAGAGGGCAGTGGTTGGGAGTTAGGAAGGTGCTAAACCCAGGTCTAAAACTAGGATAAAGTACAAAATGCATTTAAAAATGACAAAGCCCTCGACCACCTAAGCCCTGACTATGTCTGCCCTTGAGTCATTCATCTTGAGTCACTCTTTCCTTCACTCCCTACACATTCCAGACACATTGTTCCTTTCATCTCTGAATTGGGCTGGACTTCCTCTTGCCTCTAGACTTTCAAGTGCATCAATTCTTTCTGCCCCAGAATGCCCTCTCACCTGGCTAACTGCCGCTGACCCCTCAAATCTCAGCTTGAAAATCCCTTCCTTGGGGAAGCCTTCCTGCATTCCTGGCATAGGTTATGTCCCTCTGCCATCCATTCCCATAGCACCCTACATCTGCCCGTAGGAACACACATAACGCCCACTGTGCTTTTATGGAAGCTGCTGGATTGACCGCTGGACAGTGAACATCTCAGTACAGGAATATCTCAGTTTAGTTCACTGGTGATCACCAGTGAACTATCCTGCTGATTCAGTCAGGAGAGGCAAGGATATGCTGCAGAAACAAGTATCCCCAAAGATGCGGTGGTTTAATAGAAAAATGGGTTATTTCTTGTTTATGGTACGTGGGTCTTCAAGGGACTCTGCTAATTGCAGTCCAGGCTAATGAAAGTCCCATCCTGATGTGTGCTTCCATTGTCACCACCCAGGTAAGTGGTGTCTTACTCTGACAATTAAATGTTCCAGCCCAATCATGTCACACATCACTTTCACTCACAGCTCTTTGACCAGAACTAGGCATGTGATCCCATGACAACACAAAGGAGCCAAAAGGTGTAGACTTCCAAATATCGGTGAACACTTTGGGCCCTGTTTAACCCTTTAGATACAAGCTTTGCCCAAGGTTGCCGACCAAAGGAATGCTTAGAGAAGATTAATACGAGCACGAATCTCTATTGGATCAGCACTACTCTTTCCTTCCCCTCTATTATTTAGTGACTCTGTAAGTTAAAAAACAAGCCTTATTATTCAGCTGTTAAGTAATTATAATGAAATCTGCTGCAAACACCCTCTTGGAATCAGTGTGCCCCAGGACTATATTAGCATTAATTTAAATAAATACATCTACCTTAAAAAATAGCCCCTGGAGCACTACAGGTTCTCACTCAATATGTGTTAAATGATAATAATAATAGCCCCTATTTATCAAGCTCTATGTCTGAGGCACTGTGTATTAATTGTTTTACTGAAATACAAATCCATTTCTTCCTCTCAATGGCATACATGGGTCATAATGACACCTACCTTTATAAACACTTAACTTCAGAGACCCTTCCAGCTATTATATTTCCCAGTAAAATTACCTGGAAGATCTGCCCGTATGTGTTATGCCCACTTTCTCAACTCCCATGTTAACTTTATCCCTCTCCAATCAGGCTTACATCCCACCATCCCCCTAAGACTCTTTTTTTTTTTCATCTTTATTGGACTATAATTGCTTTACAATGGTGTGTTAGTTTCTGCTTTATTTACAATAGCCAGGAGATGGAAACAACTTAAGCATCCCCCTAAGACTCTTATCAGAGTCATCTGTGACTCACCTCAGCCAAACCAACAGCAAGGCCTCTGTCCCCCTCTTACTTGATCTTCCACCAGCTTTTATATGGTTGACTCTCCTGCTTGGGATGATTTCTTCTGCAGATATGCGTATACTTGTCTCTCCTGTTTTCCTCTCTGCTCCCTGACTAGTATACCTGCTCACCTGCTCAGTCTCTTTGCTGCCCCTCTGCTCTCCCAGACATCCTGTCCAGCCCTCTTCTCTACCTCACTCTCTAGAGGGTCTCAGCTGTCCCCATGGCTTAAACTGCCATACATATACACATCCCTGGTATGTCTCTCCCAACCTGCTGCCCTCCCAGCATCTCCATTTGAAAATTTAAATTTAATATCCTCAAGCATCTAAAATTTAACATCCTCAAGTCAGAACCATTGATTCCTACCCCTCCCTTCACCCCAAGTCTCCCCCATCTTAATAAAGAGCAGCAGTCTCCCCTCAACTGCCCAAGCCCAAGACCTAAGAGTCATCTTAAATTGTTCTCTCTTCGTTATACTCTACGTCCAACCCACTGGTGAATGTTCTTGGCTCTAACCCCACCACTATGATAGGGCATGAATCCAAAACTTTTCATCATTTCTAACGCATTTCCAAACCAGAGGACTCTGCCAGCTGGTTCACTACTCGACCTGCAGTGCCTAGACTGGAGTTGGCGCATGGTGGACATTCAATAAATATTTGTAGGCTGATTGTCTTCAGTTTACAGAAAAGTGAGGCTCAGAGATTTCAAAGAGCTAGTCTGATGTTACCCAGCTAAAAAGTGATAGAGCCAAGGTTAGGGAAGGTTTTGTTTGCTTCTCAAGTCTCTCTGCTTACCATGGCACTGCCTTCTACTAGAAAGTGATGGTTGAGTGCATTATCTTTGCCTTTCTGCCTTTCCTTTCATATTAAAATTCCATTTCCTTCTAAGTGTATCTTTGCAAAGGCCATTAAAAGGTCATGGAACATCTAATCTCCTTTCTTAATTTTGGAGCTAAGAGAGTCCTCTGGCGCTTTCTCGGCTGTAAAACAAAGATAACACCTGCCCCGTGAGACTCTAAAGAGATGCCTGACAAAGCATATGCACACAGTAGGGACTCAATGAATGTGAGCTTCCTTTCTCCCTGAGACCATTTACTTATTCCACATATACCTACAGGACAATGATCCATGTGAAGTGCCAAGGTGCTGTAGGGTTAAAAAGGTGAGCTGGGGGCTTCCCCGGTGGCGCAGTGGTTGAGAGTCCGCCTGCCGACGCAGGGGACACGGGTTCGTGCCCCGGTCCGGGAAGATCCCACATGCCGCGGAGAGGCTGGGCCCGTGAGCCATGGCCACTGAGCCTGCGCGTCCGGAGCCTGTGCTCCGCAACGGGAGAGGCCACAGCAGTGAGAGGCCCGCGTACCGCAAAAAAGAAAAAAAAAAAAAAAAAAAAAAAGGTAAGCTGGATGAGGATTCTGCTCTCTAGAAACTGCAATTCTCATAGGGAGCAGAAAGCATTTACTCAAATACTTTCACACAAGGTAGGAAGTGCAAGGTGCTTGGATATTGGAATCCAACAGACCTGGGTTCAATTCTTGGTCCCCTCTGACCAGCTGTGTGATGTGGGGGAAGTTACTCAACCTCTCTGAGGCACAGTTTCTTCATTTGCCAAATGGAGTCAACATCAAACAGCATTATTTATAGGAATGAAACAAGTTGATATGCATAAACTACACACCCAGGGCTCAGTAAATGAAAGCTTTTAGGGTTATGTCAGCTGACATTTGCTGAAGCCTTACTATGTTCCAGGTGTGTTCCAGGTGCTTTGCATGTAATAACTCAGGTCTCATAGTCACCCTGTGATTCAAGTATATTTGTTTCCCTCATTAGAGGATACAGAGAGGTGAAATGCCCTGCCCAGGGGCTCACTGCAAGCAAGTGGCCTGCAGTGTGGCGGAGCCATGGCCCTAAACACTGGGAAAGACAGCCTCTCCTAGAGGCTGCCAAGGAGATGAAGCACAGAGCAGAGACAGCCAAACTCCCCCTGCATGGGGCAGTCAGGCTTCCCAGGGGGGTGGGGTGTGCAGCTCCCAATTCCCCCTAAGCACCAGCCCTTTCCCTCAACTCCACATCCATTAGAGCCTGGAAGGTCTGAACTACCCCACCTGCAAAGTCTGGCAGGACTGAGGTGTAATATTTGAAAAAATTGTCCGGTAAAGGGTGAGAGCAAACCAGGCAGAATACTAAAAGACCGGAAAACATAAGATTTTAAAACAACCTCTGACAATGCAGGAATCAAGGAAGGACTTTTGCAAACATGACTCCGTTTCCAGCCAAACGGAGCTTTAATCCACCTGGTAATTTAGTGTGTCTGCTCTCCTTCCCCTGAAATAGGACCACTCCATCCTGGGCACGTAATACAGCAAGGCTGGAACGAGGCCCTCCATTATGAAGGCATGTCTCCTCCCTGGAGTGTGGGGTGAGGGGTCAGGGGAGACAGAAGGAAGCCAAGGGCAGTATGTGGGGGCAGTGTCTGGGTTCGAAACCCTTTGTCCTGCAGAGTCACTCTTAGCCCATGGGGGAGGGGAATCTTTCTCTAAAAGCTAAAGTACAGGAGACCCTTAGAAGCCGAGCTCCCGCCAGTGGGGAAAGAAAGACGTTGGGAGGCTGGGGCCACACAGAGAGCTCAGTGGGGAGTTGATTCTTAGATTTGGGGAGCTTTGTCAGAAGAAATCTTGAGTTACAGTGTGGGAGCAGACTCCAGGGAAAGCATGGATGCTGGAATCAGATGGGCCTAGGACCAAGCCCCAACCCTGCGTCTTCCTTCTTGTGGGACCTTGGGCAAATCCTCTGGCCTCCCTGAGTCTCATTCTTCTGTGGAACTGAGATAAGAATACTTGACTGGTGGGGCGATGGGCGGAAAATTGCTACACCATCAACCAGAGATGCAGCGTCAGGCACAGAGTAGGAGCTCAGCCAATGCTGGGTCCCTTCCCCTTCCTTACAGTATTAGCCTGGGAATGTAAGACCTGGAGCTGGCTCCTTTGTCCCCTGAAAATGACCTTGATGACCCTCCTCCTGCCCCAAAAACACATCCTGACTGACAGGGGGAGACAGAGGCCAGATGGCTCCCCAGAACACGTTTTTTTTTGTTTGTTTGTTTGTTTTGCGGTACGCGGGCCTCTCACTGTTGTGGCCTCTCCCGTTGCGGAACACAGGCTCTGGACGCGCAGGCTCAGCGGCCATGGCTCACGGGCCCAGCCGCTAGGCGGCATGTGGGATCTTCCCGGACCCGGGCACGAACCCGTGTCCCCTGCATCGGCAGGCGGACTCTCAACCACTGCGCCACCAGGGAAGCCCCCCGGAACACGTTTGCAGAAATGCCAGGCTCGAAAGAAATGATTCTGAGGTCCCACAAGACAGAGGAATGTTTCTTGTTCTGTCTCCCTATCAGCACATTAAAGGCTCTGATAAGGTGTGCAGTGGAGAGCCTTGTTCAACTTTGTTTCTAATTGCCCTGGGAACATTTTATTCTTTGAAGATCATCTATTAACACTTCCCCAAACCCACATCCCATGGAAACATATTTTAGGTCATGTTGCCAGATGATACTAAAGGCAAAATTCAGTTTTATGTGGAGGGGAAACAAATGTTTCTAATTATTATAAATACATTCCAAAGCAGAAAACTTCCTTTCCCACAACTGATCCTGGGACTTCCTGACTCCTTCTCCATATCCTGCCCCTGTTTCAAGTCTCAGCTTACTGACCCCTCATCCGTGGAGCCTTCCCCAAGGCCGCTCATCCTTCCCTCAGACCACAGGCATTGTCTCTGCCCCTCTCTCTAGGCACTGAGCACACCCCATCTCGTGCTCAGGTGGTACTCTGGGAATGAAAGTGTCTATGTCCCATCAGAAATAAACCCTCTGGGAGCAGGGACATTGCCACTCTGGGGCTTCCCATGGTGCCCAGAACCTAGTAGGTGCTCACCGATGTCAGCCAAAGGCAGCATAACCCCTGTGTCCCCCAACAGACTGAGAATTGCAAATCCACACAAGATTCCAGCTGGAAGGAGGCTGGGAGTTCACCTGCCCTGACTCCCCATTCACTGCATCCCATTCATTTATGAGGCAAGCCTTTAACGAGCACCTGCTCTGTGCTAGGCATCAGACAAGATGCTCAGAACATTTCGATGAATCAAGCACAGTCCTAGCCTTACTAGCAGGGGAAGCTGATACGCGTGCAAATGGTACAGGGCATGGTAGCTCAGAGCCTGGCATAGTCTCCATTTAGGACCACTATCTGTTGAATGACAGAATGAATGAATATTCAGGGTATGTTCAAAATGTGATGGAACATGAGAAGAGGTGATATTTGAGCTGCAGCTGGAAGAATGAGGATAAGTTTCCCAAGTAATGAGGAGAAGGGGTGGAAGGGCATTGCAGGAAGAGGGAACAGCGTGTGCGATGGCACAGAAGCAGGGGAGGATATGGTATGATCTGTGGAAAGCTCTTTGTGGGTGAAGCAGCAGCTGTGTGGGGAAGGAGGAAATGTATGGCAGAATATGGAAAGGCTGAAGCCAATTTGTAGAGATAAGCATTGCCCTGCTGAGGAATTTGGCTCTAGTCTGCTCATGTGCCTGCAAGGATGTTTAGTGAGAGGTCCCCGAGCATGACCCCCTGTAACCACCCTGTCCTGGTTTGTCATGGATCAAAGCTGAGTCACGCAGGCCCCCTTCAAGAATGGAGAACTTATTTACAAAACTGAAACAGACTCACAGACATAGAAAACAAACTTATGGCTACCAAAGGGGAAAGGGGGAGGGATAAATTAGGAGTTTGGTATTAACAGACACACACTACTATACATAAAACAGATAAACAACAAGGACCTACTGTATAGCACAGGGAACTATATTCAATGTCTTGTAATAAGCTACAATGGAAAAGAATCTGAAAAAGAATCTGAAAAAGAATATATATATATATATATATATATACACACACATATATACATATATATATATAAAACTGAATCACTTTGCTGTACACCTGAAATTAACACAGCATTGTAAATCAACTATACTCCAATATAAAAAAACTTTTTTTAAAAGAATGAAGGATTTGTTCCCTGGGCCACTGAAAATGTTGGTGGAAGACAGCATTCAGCTTACAGCTCTTTCTGGAAATTGCCCTCGGCTGAAGAGGGAGGGCCTGGCCTTTAGTCACGCCCCTTTCCCGGGGTGGTCTGCACCCAGTGACTGTTCAGTGCTGGGGAAGGAAGCCCATGGTCATCACTCAGGACAATTCTAAAGGACCCTCTGGATCCAGAGTGCTCTGTGGCTTGGCTGTCCTCAGGACTGTAACACAGCTCAGCTTCTCCCTCTGCCCAACCTTTCTTCCTTCCCAAGAGCGTTCCCTTATAAACATCCTGCTTGCTAATCTCTGTACCGGAATCTGCTCCGCAGGAAATCCAGCCTGTGATGTGGTCCCTGTACTTTCCTCCTCCCAGCCCAGTTCCAAGAAGAATCCTGCAGCCAGCTAGCTATGTGTCGCTGACAAGAGATGCTAATACTGTCCAGAGATCTCTAGAGAGTAGGACATATTATTGACCAAATGATCGTAGCTGGATCCTGGGGCTCAAGGTGGGTGGAGAGAAACTCTACTTCTTTCCAGAATGTGTCTTTTTGTGTGAGTTGATACATTTGTTAATTATGCACATTGACTGACCCCTCACCACTGTGCCAGGCTCTACTCACTCATCCAAGTTGAAATGCAACCCTGGGGCAGTTATTACCACCCTCTTTTTATAGATGAGGAAACTGGGGCACAGAGACGTTACATGGCCAGCCCAAGATCACAGAGCTAGTGTCGGTGGAGGTGGGACTGAACACAGGCAGTGGGATCCACAGTGCCCACACTCTGAAGCACTATCCTGCTTCCAGAGACTTTGTCATTTGGGCAGGGGCAGGGAGGGCTCGGCATGGACAGAACCCAAGGGAGATAAGGACAGTGGAGGAATGGCCTGGTGTCTAACCCCCATTGCACACTTTGACGGATGGGGACCCTGTAGTAGGGAGTGGCAGACCCAGCCACTACATGAGCTGCTCTCGTGAGGACTGGATGAAATGTGGGTGCAGAAGCATTGTTTGGGGGGGCCAGGGGACAAGATGGGGTGAAGTGGGAAGAGGGTGATGAGGTGGGAAGAGGGCACACTTGCCCCGCAGATGGGGAAGGTGGCCGTGGGATGCTGGGAAGCAACATCCTTGGTAAGAAGCTTGAGTTTTCACTGCAGAAACAGTGGTGAAACCCAGAGATAAGGACAAAACTCATGCACAAGCTTCTTCATGAGGACGCGGGGGACACTCCTCATCTGAGGACTCCTGCAAACTGGGGAAGAGCCCTTGCGGGGGCTGAAGTCCTGGTGCCTGAAGGCTTGGCGCTGTCAAGATCTGGCTGTTAGAGTCAATGTGGCAACGTGTGAACCCACAGATTGATAAGATCTGGATAGGTAGGTTACAAGAATGTCTCCATTGTACGGAGGAAGATAATGAGGCTCTGAGTGACAAAGCAATTCGCCCAGGGTCACACAGCTGCCACCTTCCACATCTCAGCTAGCCATCGGAAGAGCTCAAGATCACCTCGTTTCCTCTTCTGGTGAGGAGCCTGGCCTACAGTCCTGCAATCACACTGGGCAGACCTATCTTCACGGCTCCCAAAACCCTCAGAAATTGTGCCAGCACACTTCACCTCTTTGAGGAATTAAATCTTTCCCTTCTCAGCCATCTCCTGGTTTCTACCTCAGGCTCCAGTATCTGCCTGCTGTTAAAATAATAAATAAATAAATTTTCATCATGAATAATGGAAAGAGGAGCAATTAAGCCACAGGAGACCTGAGCTCTAATGCTGGTTCTTTCTCTGTCTCCCTCTAGAACCTTGAGAACTTCTCTCTCTCACTTCCCTAGACTACAGGAACCCCAGTACTAAAACAAGTGGGTTGACCTGTATCATCTGTAAAGACCCCTCTAGCTGGAACAGCGTGTAAATTAAGATTTACTCATACTAAGGTGTAAATGACTGCTAACAGTTGAAAAACTCAACTTGTGTCATGAGAACGGTAACCTAACAAAGATCCACATCTTGAGTTAAAGCTGAACTAGAGAAAGAATACTTGCATGGCAGTATTTTAGCTACAACAAACACTGATCACCAGGCTCCTTTAAATGACAGGGAAAAGAAGCTAACACTGATTGGGCAATTTATGTATATTTTCCTCCAGACATCATAACACTTAAACATTATAATATAGAGTAGGAAACTAAACCTCAGAGGTGTTAAGGGACTTGGTCAGTGTTACCCAATGACTGAGCGGTAGAGAACTGAGTGGGCTCCATCACAGCTGCCTGTATCCTGCCTTCCTCCCAGCCCATCCACCCTATGGGAAAGGGGATTAATGAAGACTGCCTGCCATCTCCACTTGCCAGCCTAGAAAGGTCTCCTGTGTAGTTTACACTGATTTCCCTGTGTTTGTTTGTTCTTAATGCATTTGCAGAATCCAAGATCCCGGCTGCAAATAGGGCAGATGAAAAGAGGGGTCAGAGGAACGACAAGGCGGGCTCCTTTCAGCAACTTCTCGTGTTGAAAATATTTCCTGCCTTCTCTACTCTCCCATGTGTTGTCTCCTTACTTCCTCCTCGGTCACGTTCCAGCCATATCTCCAGCTCATCCATGTTCAGATCCTGGTTGGGGATGGGTCAGGAAGGTGACCGCAGAAATTGGTAGATCTGAGATGTTCATTTCCATCCCTCCTGCTTGAAAGCAATAGCTGCTTCACTAACCTTCCTGCCTCCAGTCTTGTGCCGTCCCACCACCCAGCACAGCCTATAAGATGCTACACTATGAATGCCCTCAAACACAACCTGAACATTTTCAGTGGCCCCTACTTGCCTTCAGAAGAAATTCCCCAGGGTGTCTGTGGTTCAGCCACAAGCTGCATTTCAGATCTCAGACCCCACTGCCTCGTTGACCCTGCTACTCAGGAATATGTGTCGCTTCCATCGGCTGTAAGTTTGCAGTGCTTTCCTACTCCATGCCTGTTTCATGCTCCTTGTTCTCAAGTCCCAAACCAGCCTACCCTGCGGGTCCTGAGCCTGCCAAAGCATCCTTTCTCAGGGACAGCATTGAGAATTTTGAGTCTTGCTGGTAACTTGAGCCTTGTCTCGCCTACTCTGCCTCCCTCCTCTCTCCACCTCTGCCCCTGCCCCTGATCCCACTAAAGACTTTGAGCTCCACAAAAGCAATGACTTTGATTAGTTCATTTCTGTGTCCCTCTGTCCCTAGCAAAAAATTTGGAACACAGTAGGTCTCATTAAATGCTTGTGAATGAAGGAAGCCAATTAATAATAATAGCCCCTTGCATTGGAACAGCAGTTTGCATGGATGAGCCATTCCTCAGCAGAGCCCTCTAAAGACCCCAAGAGGAGAGATGACCCATCGTCAGTGATGCGAGGACTACAACTTTGCTCTCTTGTCCAAGTGCGATGTCTGGAGGGTTTTACTGTACAGAGTCCCTTTTGTCCCTTCTGGTGATTCCAGCCTCCATCCCAAACAACTCCTGGCCGCAGACCCTGGGAGGACACGGAGGCTTCTCAGAGATGCCACTGCAAACTCCAGCGGGCTCAGTGATGCCACCTGCAGACTCACCTGAGAGGGCCTGGCCAGCTGCACCTTCTGGTCATGGCTGACAGGTGGCTAATGCTGCTGTCCAGGACATAAGAGGGAGACCAGTGTGTGGTGGCACAGATCATGGCAGCCGGGGTCCACCTTGCTTTCTTGGCATCTGTCAGGCTGATGTCACCTGCGGACGTCTGGGGAGATTTCTTGGCCCATCAGAATAACAGGATCAGGTTTATTCATTTAGAGCCTCCAATCCAACCCATCTGCTGCTCTCAGCCCCAGAGTCATCACCCAGGCACCCATCTGTCGGCCCCTTTGAAAGGTCCTTTGACACGTGCCTCCCGCTCGAATCTGCTTCATTCCCGGCAGTGAGCAAAGAAGCCAGTGCTCGTGGAGAAAGGGCAAATGCCTGCACTGTGTTTGTTCACAAGGGTGATATTTCACCAAAGAGCAGATGCTGCCTAAAGGATAAATGGGAGCAGCAGCTCACCGCAGGCCTCGGGGGAGGGAAGTTCTCCACTCCATTTGCAACATGTGCCCTGGCAAAGACTGGGAAGGAAGGAAGGAAGGGCAGAGTTTAACTCACTGGGATACATGCATACGGTACAGTGTCCATCCAAAGAATGGATACTACACCTCGCACAGTCCTCCATTAATGCTTCTTGAGTAGCTACTTGATAACGTTAACAGCCATCATTGATGGAACACTTGCTATATGCCAGACACTCTGCTAAATTCTCAAATGCATCTTCCTATTGAATCCCCTTCACAACTCTATGAAGAAATACACTCAGAAAAGTTGAGCTGCTTGTCCACGCTCACTCAACTAATATGTGATGCACCTCAGGTGTATGTGACTGCAGGGACTGAGTTCTTAACCACCGTGGTATATACGTGCATGGAGCCTGATAGATCTGGGTTAGATCTGAATTCTGCCTTGAATCAAGTAGGTACAGGGTAAGAACTCAGCAGTGACCTTGGAGGCAGAGGAGATCAGCTCCTATTTAGCATGGAAGAAACATTACAGACCTTGGAGTCCAACAGATTTGGGTTTCTGTGCCATTCCCGTCACTTTCTGTTTGGTCCTCCTCAGTTAAATGGGCTGAATGATAAACATATTGCAGGATTACCATAAGCATTAAATAAGATGATCTACATAAAGGATGGGTACACAGTAGGTGTTTAAAAAATGTTAGCAGTTGTTACCATGTTTATGAGCTGGAGTAAGCCAAAGCATGTATGGAATGAATAATGTCTGGATAGATTGACCACAGCTGGATTTTCAATGTTAAAAAGTATCTCAAGGGAATTCCCTGGCGGTCCAGTGGTTAGGACTCGGCTCTTTCACTGCCAGGGCCTGGGTTCAATCCCTGGTCGGGGAACTAAGATCCTACAAGCTGTGCGGCATGGCCAGTATCTCAAGCTGTTTGTGAGATCAAGGGCCACCTCTCAACATCCTTCCCACTCGCCACGGGCAGTGTGACATAGGTGGCAGGAAAGCACCCATCACAGAGCGCATCTGGGGTCCAGACACCAGTTTACAGAAAATCTCTGCTTAATCCTTCACCTTTGCACCAGGAGATCACCAGCTTACCCACCCACAGAAAAGTCTGGCGGCGCCCAAGTCGGCTTAGGGGGCCGAGGTGGAGCGTGGGGTCTGGGGCTGAGGGAGGGCCAGGAGAAATCCTTTACCCACCTCGAGATGACGCTGTGCCCTGGACCCTCCATCAACACGCAAAACCAGTCCCCTCTGCAGACAGCAGGGGACCCAGGCCACGGAATCCTGCCATTCTTCTCTCCCTAACTCTTCCGTCCCACTCAGACACCTACATACTCCACACGCACGCACACACACACGTACGCGCACGCACACACACACACACACACACACACACATC
Source organism: Platanista minor (assembly GCA_004363435.1). NCBI lineage: Eukaryota > Metazoa > Chordata > Mammalia > Artiodactyla > Platanistidae > Platanista > Platanista minor. The sequence goes on along the minus strand of RJWK010011087.1, from coordinate 23,790 downwards.
TCTTTCTTCTTCCCTCCTCCAAAAAGCCGAAACCATAAAGATATCCGGCGGAGTAATAATATCATTTATACCCCAGATGTACCCACGTCTCAACTCCTGTCTGGTCAGGATGTGGAATCACTAAGGAAGAAGGGAGCCATTTGCACTGGAAAATCAAGGAGGGTTTCACAGAGGAAGCGGCATCTAGACTGTGGTGTCTAGATAGTGGGGGAAAACCTGGGTGGACTGGGGGTTATGTGAAGGAGAGTGGCGAGAGAAGGAGCTGGGTACTTAGGTGAGGACTAGTCTTGGAAAGCCTTGAATGCCACAGCAAGGTCTAAATTGTATCCTGAAGGAGGGTGTTTCTTAGTCAGGGTGGTGTGTCAGATCCCTGAGCAGACCTTTTTATAATACACATACCTTCCCTCTCCACCTCTCTCCACACTCCTCATCACTTCCAACATTTTACATCTGGGGGGAACCTGGAACCTGGGGGAACCTGGAAATCACAGTATTTTGATAATGTGAGCCATGAATTTCTGGAACTTGCCCTTTTCCCACCACTCTTGCAAAGCCCTCTCACAGACAATGGGGAGCCATAGGAGGTGTTTGAGGGAGGGAGTGGCATGATCCAACATGTATCTTGGGAAGGTACCTTTGGTATCTGCGACAAAGCGTGGACAGAGGAAAACCCCATGCATATGCCGTAGCCTGCCTGCCCACCGGGAGCCAAACAGTGCCCTTGTGCACTGTTATTAGAAAATTTGAAAAAGACACCCTACCTTCAACCACATTTTTCGAGAGTCAGCATATTAACCCAAGCAACCATAAGCAGTCTGGCTTTGGCACAGCAGGGATGGGGGCAGATGGCGCCTCCACCTATGTTAGGGGCCCCAGACATGGCCTTCATGTAACGATGGGAAGGATGGAGGAAGGGAAATGAGGGGCCAGGGCCAGGGTGGGGAAAGTTCTCAACCTGACTTTAATCTGCCCCACCAGCTAAAATTCACCAGCACAGACACTCAATATCACCAGCTTCTTTTTAAATAGATGCCAGAGTGTGTGTGTCCCATTAAGAATCAGGTGCCACCGTGGCTGCGTAGGTGTGTACCCTGGGCTTAGCCTGGCTCTGCTCCAGCGGGTGTTTCAGAGATCAGAGATCAGTGAACAAATACACTGACACCTCGCCCACTCACTGCCACCTTGCTTGGCACAGGTACACGTGCTTTTGCAGAGTACACTTTCTGAGATCGCAACCCCTTCCCTCCAAGAGACCAGTTAGACGCTCTCAGGAGTCATCTAAAGTGTGGTCAGGACAGCAGCAGCCGTGCACATGTATTTTCACAAGTGGGTGTATTGTGAGGGGCTCTCCAAACACTTGCACAATCCTGCGTGCCAGCTGGGAGCCCTGGATCCTTCATAATCAAGCACACCCTTTCAGAGAAGTTAGTCTGTATTTCTAATACAAATGGCGTTTCCTCAGATGTGCTGCCCTTGTGCAGTGCACAACCTGAAAATCTGTCCACAGTGGCTCTGATGGTCCAGGGGAAAGTCCTGTGTAGCTGGCTTTCTTCCCACAGGACTGTTGGGAGAATAAGATAAGAGATGGAAAAGCACTGTGATCTGAGATTTTATTATTGCTATCTTATTTCCCTAAAAGAATGTCCCTCCTGGGTCTTTGAATTACTTAGATCACTTCTTTTCCTATTGACTTTTGATCCCCAAGAGAGAATCACGTTTTTAACAAGTTGTAGCTGCTGTAGCTTTGTGAAATGATGGAATGACAGACCAGGAAGGCACCCTAGGGATTATCTACTCCTACTAGCATGCAGGTGGGGAAACTAAAGACAGGAGCGGGACCTAGTCCAGGGACATGCAGTTAGCTGAGGCCCTTCATCTTGACTTGTTTGTGTGGTGCTGTCCAGCGCTGAAGTGGAAAGATTGCTCTGGGGGGCGGGTCACAAAATTGGAGGACCTCAGGCATCCTCTCCTCTCCATGGCTCTTTCTGCAAGAGCACCTGGAAGCTGAACAGGACTGTGGACCCCATCTCACTGTCTCAGCTGAATCAGGAGGCTTGAGTCAGCTCAGGGCTCACCAGAAAGGAAGTCAACAGGCATCGGGACAAGGCTGTTCCCGCACGCTGCCTAGGCTGCCGCCAGTGTTCAAAAGACAGTTAACACTTCACGTGGAACTCTTGACAGAAATACATTATTTTGTGCAGAGTTCTTGACAGGCTGGCAGGAGAGTCTCAAGAGAAACAAAGGGAGATTTATTGGAAAGAAAAGAGAAGGCAGTTGGGATTGAATGAGGGGTGGAAGAGAAAAAGAGATGATGGTTGTGGGAGAAGGTGTGCTGGCCAACCGGCAAAGAAAATAGAGACACTTTCAATCCATCTTGTTCAACAAACTGCACCTCCAAGATGCCTTTCAAAACGTGGTGATTTCACTCTCCATTTGAAAGGCTCCTTGCTACTGCTGCCTGATAAAAGTGAGAGTTCAGTTACAGCTCTATTTCCACGGAGGCTGCCTTTTGGTAACTGACTTTATGATCGGAAGCATCATTATCAGACACACTCTAGTCTGTGTGTGCCTTGTCCCAGAAGCAGATGGTGATCTTCTCCCCAAGTAGGGACAATGTTGTTTTGGGGTACCTCTCCCAGCATCTCACCCAGGGCAGAGATATAGCATTAAATATATTTTTGAAGAGATTTTATTTCAAAACGAAATAGTGGGATGTGTGATCTGAATGTTCTCTGGGGGGCAATGAGATGGAATATTTTTTTTAATTTGGCTGCACCGGGTCTTAGTTGTGGCACGCAGGATTTTTGTTGCCATGTGTGGGATCTTCGTTGTACTTTTTAATTTTACTTTCTATACAATTTTTAAAGGTTACACTCCGTTTACAGTTATTACAAAATATTGGCTATAGTCCCTGTGTTGTACAGTACATCCTTGTAACCCTATCTTATACCCAATAGTTTGTACTTCCCATACCCCACCCCTATATTGCCTCTCCCCCCGCTTACTGGTAGCCACTAGTTCATTCCCTATAGCTGTGAGTCTGCTGCTTTTTTTGTTATATTCACTAGTTGGTTGCGTTTTTAGATTCCACACATAAGTGATACCATACAGTACTTGCCTTTCTCTGTCTGAGTTCTTTCACTTACCATAATACCCTCCAAGTCCATCCATGTTGCTGCAAATGGCAAAATGTCATTATTTTTTATGGCTGAGTAATATTCTGTTGTATATCTATACCACATCTTCTTTATCCATTCATCTGTTGGTGGACAATTAGGTAGCTTTCATATCTTGGCAATTGTAAATAATGCTGCTATGAACATTGGGGTGCATGCATCTCTTTGAATTAGAGTTTTCAGATTTTTTTTTGGATATATACCCAGGAGTAGAATTGCTGGGTCATAGGGTAGTTCTACCTTAAGTTTTTTGATAAACTATGGAATATTTAAAATAGAAACTTGCCTGAGAGTCTGAGACAGATGAACAAGTCTATATGTTACTTAATGTCTGAGAAATAACAGCAACCAAATCAAGGACAATAACAATAGCAGATACCTTCTTGCCACGTAGATCATAAGACTGCCTTCTCTAATTTCCAACTTCTCCAGTAGTTATTTAATAATTCAACAAATATTGATTGAACCCCTACTATGGGCCAAATATGGGGCTAGACCTTTGGGGCAGAGGATATAAAAACTAAGATGTGGTCCCTGCCCTCCCTCAAAGGACTCAGGTGCTGAGGCAGGGGTCAGAGGCATGAATGAAGATACACAACGCAACCACCGATATAATCAAGGTAGGAGCAATGTGTTGTAGGAGCAAAGACTAGATTCCTTAACTGAGCAAAGGGAGAGATGGGTCATAAAAGAGGTGACTCCCATAAAGGAGTGGGGCCTCGGAAGATGGGTAGAGAGTGGGTAGGTGGGTGAGGGACCTGGAAGTTTCTTCTAGACTGGAGAAACTGCAGAGATACCTTGAAATGCAGGGATGCTTGAGCAGTAATGGGGGGGGTTCCATGGGGCTTGATGTAGGTTGGGCAGCAGTGACACATGGGTCTAGGAGTGCCTGGCTGCGGAGTTAGAGCTTTGGACTTAGGTAGTAGGGGCAGGGTGGTTGTGAGCAGGAGAACAGGGCTGTGGTGGGGCGATGGGAAAAGGACCCAGCTGGTGCAGACCCCAGGTAGGAAAGGCAGGTCCGAAGCTGTTTCCTTACTTGGGAAGTGCTTTGGAGGGCTGCCTCCATACTAAAAGAACTGGAAAGCAAGCTAGATTCAGGAGATGTTTGTGAGGACAAATGATAAGACTTACTGACCATTTGGCTGGAGAAAGAAGAAAAAAACATATGGTCAAAAAAACAAGGTTTCAGTTCATGTAACCGAGAAGCTACTGGTGCTATTAGCCAACTTTGGAAATAAGATTGAGAATCTAGCTCAGGAGAAGAAACAACGAGTGCATCCTCTGCCTCCTTCCTGTGGTTAGAGCCACTGACACTGAGCGGGTATTCCCTTATTAATTATTGTTAGCTGCCCTCTGGAAACATAGGCTCTCTCTTGGGAATGAAGACATGTACCTAGATGATGTAGTACAAGACAGACTGAGGTACCTTTCAAAATAGAGGTGACTGGAAGGCAGAAAAAAGATAATTGTTGGGGAAATCAGAAAAGGCTTCCTAGAGGAGGTGTCATTGGATTTCAGCCTTGAAGGATGAATAAGAGTTCAACCCACAGAAATGGCAGTTTGGCACTAACAGAGGGAGATTAGAGGGGAGTTGAGAGAGAGGAAGCAGAGGATATTGGAAATGCCAGGGGGAATCGGCACTGAATTAGGAGCATGGCGGACAGCCATTGAAGGACCCGGACTTCTGAAAGTCATGGCCGACAATGGCCAAAGCCATGGAGCCACAGAGGGAGCTTGAACTGGGGAAGGAGAAAATGACTTTCCGAGCTGCCCACCTGATTTCTCATGGGTTGTCAATTCTTGGGCTCCAGATAGCCCTCTTTTGGGAGGAACTGAAGACAAGCTCTCAGAGCTAATAATTTTCTGTTGAGTCGTGCGTAAAACCAGGTTGGATTCAGTAGTGACGCAGACTTAGGCCAATGAAAGCTTGCTCTGGTTTGGCAAGGTTCCCCTCAGCACAATTGGCTTACCCAGCTCCAGCTGCCTCCAGGGGAGAAGCACATGCATGCAGCTCAGATGCACCAAGAGGGAGGTGCACGTGGAGGGGCTTTGAACCCCTGACTTCAGATCTGGGCCCAGAATCTCAGCCACCTCCCGACACCATCTGGGATGGGGGTGGGGAACGAGCGGGGAGCTCACTCCCAGACCTCCCGTGGATTCCCTCACTGCCAGGACGTGAGCAGAAAACAGTATCAGCGATAACAGCCTCTCAGATTCAATTCCGTCCCTTTTCATGAAATGGCTTCAGCCTTGCAAATTGCAGCTATGGATGCAAGCTCACGCCAGACACACAGCTGCAGACCCGTGACACCACGCACTTTGGAAGGCGCAGCAAAGACCAGTTGCCCCACAGGGAGAGCACAAAACCAGGCGAGGCGAATGAACAAGCCCCCTGGGTGGCCATGCTTCCTTCAAGCATCCCTTTGACAGACATTTATGGAGGACCCACTATGTGCCAGGCCCTGTGTGGGAACTGGAAATACAGAGGTGAGAGAAATGGCCTTGCCATTAAGGTATCTGGTCTCTTGGGGGCACAGAGGAGCAAGGAGCCGGTGGCATGCTGGTGTCCTTGCTGCTCGCAGGAGAGACAAGTTAGGGGTCCCAGGCAGCCTGGGGGGCAAAGGATGTGCAAGCGTTTGGATGTTATCCTGAGTGGACGGGGGTCCCTGGGGGCCGGGAGAGGGTTGCGCGGAAGCGGATTTAACAAGCACACACCATGTCACAGACACCGTGAAAGTGCTGGTCACACTGCAGGAAACAAAGCATTCGATAGCACCGCTGCCCTGCCCAGCCCCTCAGCAAACATCGAGCCTATGAGTTAGCTCTAGGAAGTACAGAATGAGGGGATGAAACCTGGAAGAAGTATTAATGCGGCATTAGAGGATCAATGACCTTAGCCGTACAATTGCCTGGGGCATTTTCCCATCTGAGAAATGGTTATATGCAGCCTGTACTGCCTGTCACGTCTCTCACAAGATTCAAATGTGAAAGGTCAGGTACACAGTAGGCACTCAAAACATGTCTGGAATGAATGAAACATAGTGGAAGTTCTTGGTCAAGTGGAAAGCACTGTACAAGATAAAAGGTGAGTATTGTGCTCTGGAGCTTTCGGTTGCCTCATTTGCTGAGTGTCAGTCCATTGCATGTGACAGTTTACAAAAGTGAAGAGGGCTTGGGAATAGCACTTATGCGCATTCATTCATTCACTCATTCAGCAAATATTTACAAGCCAGCTTGCCATCTTTGCACCCTGTGGTTACAATGGTGAACACAGCAGACCTGGTCCCTGCCCCCTTGAACTTCGTGGTCCGTGGAGAGGTGGATACTAGTGAAATAATCCCACAAGTGAATATAAGATCACCCAGTGTGGTAAGGGTGTCCTGAAAGAGAAATGCAGGAAGATGTAGGAAATGGAAGAAAATGGCAGTGAGAAGACTTCCCACCCTGGGTTCTTCGCCTGCTGTTTCCCCTGCTGGGATGCCTTCCACAACTCTGAACTGGGCTGGGTCCTCCTTGTCTCTTAGACCTCGCTTAGCATCGTCTCCTTAGAACAGCCTTCCCTAAGCATCCCTCCAGGCGCTCCGTAACACCTCCATTTTGTTTTCCACAAAGCACACATCATCGTCTGATATTCCCTTTTGTATATATACATATTCCTTCATTACTTCATTGCCTGTGTCTGCCTGGTAGACAGGAAGCTGTATGAGAGCTGGGGCTGTCCCAGTGTTCCCAGCCTCTGGAACAGCCGTAATAGGAACCAATAAACATGGAATCTACCAGTGAAGGACACACGGCCAGAAAGATGTGGGGCTGAAATCCCAATTGGATCTGAACCCACAGCTTTCCCAACAAGGATGTCCTCAGAAACCATGATCTGAGAAGGACTAGCTTTGAAGGAGATGTGCTCTCTGAAAACATGAGCTGTCATGAATCTCACGGGGTTAATAGGAGAGCTGCCTCCCAGAGTCGTTATAGAATGTGCTTCGAATAGTTCAGGCAAAGTTGCCAGTAGTAATTGAGGTAGTGCTGGAGGTGGGGGTAGCAGAAGTATTATGAGACTTTGGGAGGTATTTTTGAATTATTGAAGTATAGTTGATTTATAATGTGTTAGCTCAGGTGTACAACAAAGTGATTCAGTTATATATACATTCTTTTTCAGATTATTTTTCATTACAGGTTATTACAAGATATTGAAAATAATTCCCTGTGCTATTCAGTGGGTCCTGTGGTTTATCTATTTTATATATAGTAGTTTATACAAAAGTACTATATAGTACCTGTTAATTGCCCAACTCCTAATTTATCTCTCTCCCCTTTCCTCTTTGGTAACCATCATTTTGTTTTCTATGTCTGTGAGTCTATTTCTGTTTTGTACATAAAAGTTCATTTGTATTATTTTTTTAGATTTCATATATAAGTGATATCATATGATATTTGTCTTTCCCTGTCTGACTTACTTCACTTAGTAGGATAATCTCTAGGTCCGAGAATTGTGAGAGTTTTAAAGCTGCTCTCAAACATATGTGGGACAAATGCTGCAGTTGAACATCACCAGTGAGATTAATTCATTCTCCTGAAGGCTTCAAACAGCCTTCTCCTTCTTAGATTAGTGAGAGGATCCCTGTGTACAGCTCCAGTGTGGTTGCCCAATATTTCCCGTGTGCCCCCATATAAAAAAAGTGTGGTTTGGTAAAATGAACCCAGAGTTAGAGAGCAGAGTGATGGAGATTCAAATTCTGACTCTTTTACCATTTGCTAGAATCTGAAGAGGCTACTAAATCTCTGAGCCTTCCTTTCTTCGTCTACAAGATGAGAATAAGAAGAACTGCTCTGTGGGCTGTTGAGAGGATAAAAACAATACTATATGATGTTGTATATGACATGTGGTACAGTGCATGTCACTAGAAGGTGCTCCATAAATGTCACTCACCTCCTCTCTGAGTTTGCTCAACTCAAGAGGAGTTTATGACAGTCTACAGGGCTCCCTAAAGACCTTTCACCTCCCGAACTCATCCCCAATTTTCCAACTGACTTTGGGCCACAAACCTACCCTTTATGAGCCTTGGTTTCCCAGCCTCAAATGCTAGTGTAGCCAGTTTTTCTCCTAACTTAATTATACCCTCGGAGAAAGTGCCTCATGGTGCCTGCACTAAATTAAAACATTGATTAAAATAAAACATGAGCTCAGCAACAATTAAAGTGGAAGAAGAAGTGTATATAAAATAATTCATACACACAACAACACATATGCATATATATATATAAAAGACCCCAGCCTTGGTCTCAAAGCCCTCAGGATCTAAGAATGGCTTGAAGGCTGACAACCAGGGACTTGTTTCCAAATTATGTAGGCTATCCAGGGGGCATCAAATTTCCAAAGTGTGTGCTCTTTGAGTCTTTCACAGTTAGCGTTTTGAAACGGTTAGCAGAATTCAGCTTCTGCCCACTTACTCCTTCAACCAAAGGCATCTGATTAGATGCTGTTGGGCGTTGAGATGCAGAGAAATCCCTTCTTTCACCAAACAAGTATTTTTTATCGTCTGCTCCGTGTCAGCCCCTGTGCCAGGCCGTGGGGATGCAGGAGTGACAAGGTGGTCCCTGTCCCCGGGGCAGCTCGGAGTCTAGTGGTCAGGCAGATGGATGCCAGTGAGAGGCAGAGGCCAAGGATGCCCAGTGGCCTCACTCCCACTCAGCTGACACTTCACTCTTTCTAGAAAACCTGTTGCACACTCCTTCCTTGATTCTCTGCTTGGGCCATTTCCCCTGTATTACCATCTTTTGTCTAACAAAACCCTCCTCATCATCCAGAGCCTCCCTAATCATTAGCAGTAATTATAGTGGTAGTAATAATTCGTGTTCATTCAGTGTGCATCCAGCTCCCGTCCAGCAGAAATCCCTATCAAAGTCTGGGTGTTTCTTCAATATAATCCTCACCTGTCCAGGCTCCCACAGTAATGGAGTGCTTACTAGAGCTCATGTAAGATTGAACTTGATTTAACAACGTTATTAAGCACTTACTATGTGCCAGGCTCTGTAATAGGTGCCTACCAAGGTACATAGGACAGCCCCTACCCACAGTCTACTGGACAGTTACAGACAAGGACACAACTCAGAGTGGCAGATTCTCATAGGATAGCTAGCTACTAATCCTTCACGCTGGCATCAGCTGCCCCAACATCACCTCCTTCAGAAAGCCTTCCCAGATGACCCCAGCATCCTGAATGCTCTCCTATGAAGTCTCCACTGTCACACGACTCAACACTTTCTTGATGAGAAGAAATGACTATTTCTTACCTTTCTATGCACCCAGCTCTGCTGATCTCCAACGGTAATACCCCAAGGCTCCATTTCCTTTCCTTTGTATAAATGTAATATTTGACGGAAACTGGATCCAGCTTCTGTTCCTTAGTGCCCTGGCCTCAGAATGTAAAAGAAAGAATTCTCCACCCAGAGGCCACCAACTTGGTTTAATATCACTTTTGAGCACTCAGATGAGACACCTCTCTTTCTGGCCTCAAGGGTCCCCGTCTACCAAATGGGGCTGCCCTCCGGGACTGTCGTGATGACACAGCATAAATCCCAGTATGGCTGGCACGTAGTGAAACTTTCCACAAGTCATTCCCATGTTTTCCTGGTCCTTCTCTCTAGAAATGCCACTGACTGCTCACACATCCCTGCAGAGCCTGGATCCCGGGCAGGGAAGGAAGTCGAACACAACTAAAATTTCACTACCTTTCCCAAGAAGAGTACAGTGCATTTACTAGTATAGTTACACTGCAGTTGTCAAAGTCAATGAACAACGTGCATTTACGAGACAGTGTCCTCACTAATTACAGCCCCTTCTTTCTTCCTAATGCACAGGATCACCCATCTCACACACACGGAGAACTTCCTACCACTCAGAGGAATAGCCTAACTTTCTTGAAAGAAATGTGAAAGTGAGGATCTAAGGGCTCTTTTATTTTTCCTCTTTGACTACTCCAGACATCCTGATGGCAGACAGAGGAGAGCGAAGGAGGGAAGGTCGAACTACCCCTTCCTTCTCCTCTGAGTTCCAATCTCGTGAAACTCACCTCATCTTATCCCGGCAAAACCTCGAGATACGTACACGTGAACTTCTGATGCTCTCACCTGCACACACGCCTCACCTGGGCAAACGCCTTCTCTGCATCCTCTATGCAGGGCTGCTGGCATTCAAGAGATAAATTCTCAGACTTACACCCATTGTACATAATCTGAAGCAAAGCAAGAAGTTGGCCCTGCCGGGGGGCATTTCCCTAGCATGGCTGTAACAGTACTCAAACCCCAGCCTTACACTGTCATTCGGCTAGAGCCATGCAAGATCTTTGGTCATGTCATCAGAGCTATGATATGCAAAGCCCTTTTGACTTTTCCAAACTTCCTCCTGTGTTGCCTCTTCTCAACTCTCACCATTCTTCCCATTTCTCAAGGAAGGAACAGAGGCATGAAGAGATGAATGGACTGACCCAAGAATACTCAACTAGGAAGTTGTAGGGCCCAGATTCAGACCAAGTCTCCTGGGAAGCCTGCCTCCTCTGTGGTGGGAAGCAGGCAGCACCAAGCCTTCTCCAGCTCTGAGTCTTTCCAAAGGGGGCTTCTGTTTCCAGCTCAGCTCTGGAACCTCTTGCAAGTCACTTAAGTAGCCCTTCTCTGGTTCTCACTCAAAGAATCCTTCATAGTCCCCAAATCATAATATAGGCTTACTGCTGCTATTATTTGTTTATTTTCTGGTTTCCCTATTAGACTGTAAGCTTCATGATTGCACTGATTTTGTTCACAGATACCCAGCAGGGCGCTGGACTGATACGTAGAAGTATTTAATGAGAATTTATCAAACAACTGAATGAATGAATAAAATTAATGACCAAATAAGAGGCTGTTGGGCGAATTGGGGAGAAGGTATATAAAGCACTTAGCTCAGCGCCTGACACATAGTGGGGACTTAATTAATGTGGGCTGTTATTATTATCATATAATGAACACGGCAAAGTCTCCCTGGACACACCCTGACGACTCTGCCCTCAAGAAAATGAGGGCTTCAGATGTGGTGTTGATGGGACACGTGCTGTGTCGCTGACATTTTCATACAGATGAGGAAAGCCCATTAGCACCATCCCCTGCATATTGGGAGCTGAGCTGGTAAATTGCTTTCTCAACACACTGCATTCACCAATATCATATGATCTCAGTCCTGCTCAAACCCTTGCTTCTGGGTCCCCAGCACTTGCAACAGGTAGTGTGGCAAGAACCCACTTCCACCAAGGGGCTTTGATTGTCAACGAAGAATGCCAAAGTGTTCTTCACAGCTCAGTCATCACCCTGGGAACCTGGGAGCCTGAGCTACAGCCCCAAGTGTGCTGAGTGTCCTTAGGTAAACCACTCCCCCTTCCGGGACTCTGTTTGCCTATCCGTGAATCCCAGGTTATGATACCCATTTCATACGCTTAATGTTACTCACAGTGACCAGTAGTAGAGGGCTTATTACGTGTCACAAAGAGTGCTGAGTGCCTGAACCCATCACCACATCTTTCCAACAATTCTTTTCAGATCAGATTATTATCATCCCCTTTATTCACATGAGAAATGGAGATTCAGAGAGGTTAAGAAACATGCCCGAGGTAACCCAGCACAGAGTGACAGAACAAGGATTCAAACTCAGGATCTTAACCACCAGGCTACCCTGCATCCTGATCAAGATGGGGTGAGATGAGGTTGGACCCAAAGGAACAGGTGTCCCTGATGTTCTGTGATGTTGGTTCCAACTCTGTCACTAACTTGGGTAGATCACGTTTGGGACCTTGGGTTCCTCATCTGTGAAACTGAGGTGTTGAACTAGGTGATATCCAAGGTCATTTTTCATTTAAACATCCTAGACTAAGATGTCAGAGGTGTGAGTCCATTGCTGGATGGAGATGACCAACCTGACTCCCTTAAGCCCCACTTGAAGGTGGTACAATAAGCACACTGGAGGCACAAAGTTAGACAGACCTGGAATCCCAGCCTAGGCTCCTTCCTGGTGGAAGAAACACCTTATGCCTCAATGTTCCAATCTGTGAGATGGAGCCAATACATCCAACTCACAAAGCACTTATAAGGATCAGAGCCAAAGTCCTCACCCTGGCCTACCAAGTCCTATGACCCACCCGCTCCCCCCGACCTCTCAGACCTCATCTCCTAGGCTCACGCTCATCCACTCTGCTCTTTCCACACGCTCCTGCCTCAGGGCCTTTGCACCTGCTCTTCTCTCTTCCTGGGCAAACTTTCTCCAGGTAGCAATACGCTCACTCCCTCATCTCCTCCAAGCCTTTGCTCAAATGTCACGTTCTCCTAAGACCTTACCTGACCGCTCTATTTAAAATTGCAAACCTCTCTTCCCACTCACCCACAGCCTATCAAGCCGTCCCTAACATCTGACCCTGCTGTATTTTTCTCCATAAGCTTTATCACCATCTGACATACTATATATTGTCTGTCTCTGCTCACTAAAATATTGGCTTTGTGAAAGCAGCAATCTGTTTCCCTGCTGTATCCCCAGTACCTGGAATAGTTCCTGTCACACAATAGGTGGTCACTAAATACTTGTTGAATAAACACATGAATGGGCATGTTTATTCAAGGAATAAATATTTTTCCTTTTCTTCTCCTTTATAATAAGTCTTGCCATTAATTGAACACTCCCTGTGAGCCAGACCCTGTGCTAAGTGTGCTCCTAAAGGTGTCCACCTGTGATGCCATTACCAATACCTGGAGCTTCAGACTCCTTGATCCCCATGTAATCAGAGATGCCCTCTCTCTACCTGTCATTTTTCACATCCCTGGTTCTCCCCAAACCAGTCTCTCGGATGTGTTCAAGGAACCAGTGAATCTTTTAATTAAAACAGTCTGCTGTGATGAATCTGTTATTACAGAGCCTTACCTATGTAAAACATTAATAATACAAATTTCATTTGTTTATGTCAGTGCCAAGCATTAATTTTTAATAGCAAAATGTATGAGTTATGAAAGGCATTAATGCAAACCAACTCACCAGCTGAGGATGAAAAGGAAATCTATTTTTTAGGGTAAGCAGTAGCGATGAAATATTATTGTGGCTTCCACCCAAGAGCAAGAAAGAAAATATTTCTTCACCCTTCAGCAATAATTAAAAAAAAAAAAAAAAAAAAAAAGACCCAGGTGAAAAAAGAACTTTATCATCACCTCAACATCAGTTCTAAATTGGAACGGAGAGCTGTCCCTTTTATCTTACTGGGTCTCTGGTGGCAATTTCAAAGTAAGAAGTTTATGCAAAATTGTCCTAATTATCCTCCCCAGTCACATTTATACTTCTAGGATAAAATATTAATGATAATTTGTTACATTTGCACAGCACGGTAGCGTTTACGAAGCACTTTGATTCATGATCTCAATTGATCCCTGCAACTCTGCAAGGCAGGGGAATGCATGACCATTTTACAGATGAGCCTACTGAGGCACAAAAATGTTCAGTGGCAGGGCTGGGATTGTAGTAAGTATATTTAGTGAATAAATGAAGGAAAGTGGGAAAGAAAAGGCAAGAAGGAAGGAAGGGCAGGAGAAAAGAAGGGAAGAAGATTGGCAGGCAGGCCAGCAGGAGGATGTGAGGGGTTGGGGAAGGAAGGAAGGATGGAGACAGGAAGCCTAATTAGTGCTCAGGCGACTCTCCACATGCCACACCGTCCCTTCTTCAGATCCATTCTCAGTCCTCCACTGCCCCCATCTAGGGCCTAGGAACTTCATCATCAGCCTTCCTCCTCCCTGCATTCAGCCAGTGGGAGCCCCCTGCCCCCTCCCCCAGGAGATGAGCAGGTAGGAGGAGAAGGGAATAGGCACAGTTCTCCTGCCCACTGCCCCACCCTCCCTGCTTCAGCACCACCCCCTAGCAGTGACTACCCACCTACAATTCCAACTCCCAGCAGGATCCCCCAAGAACCCTCTGTCCTCCCCTCGTCCCTTCATCCCTAGAGATGCTAACGGCTTCCCACTGATGCTGCTCTCTGGGTGCCTCCATCTCCCACGTTTACCCCCTTATACTGACTCACACCTTTGTAAGTGGTCCCTCCAGTAAACACTCTGCAGCTGAACCATCCAGAATTCATCAGGAATGAATTCTCTTTCCTGCTTGGAACCTGACCTATATATGCATGAGTTCTCTCACCCCACTATTCTAGATGGAATTGGATCCACCAATATGGAAGCTGATCAAAAAAAAACAAAGGTCAGCTATCATTTCCCTGGAGCTTCTCACCTCACTAAGGGGCATCGCAGCCAGTTAGCTCAAAACCAGTATTTGAGCTCGTGGCCTCTGTTTTCAGGTCCTCTCCCATTCTGATGGTCACCTGGAACAACGGGAGGCCAGTGCTGCCCTTACTGAGAGGATGATAACAACATAAACATTCAGTAGGAGCCTTCCGGACAAAGAGGATGGTGAGGGTACCAACGTTTGACACTGTATTTAATTGTTCAAATACTTATAAATGTACCTTCTTGTGTAGCATTTATATGTTTACACACCAACCTGTTAAATAGATATTATTATCCCCTTTTGTAGGTGAGGAAATTGAGGCTCCAGGGTTGTGACTAGCTTGCTTTTCTAAGATCACTACTTATTATCATTATTATCAAAATTTGCCTTTTATGGATTGCTGGCTCTTGAGTAACATGTTGAGTTATCACGTTTAATCCCCTCACAGCCCTACAAGATAGTTATACTTATTCCCATTTCACAGATGTGGAAACTGAGGCTTAGGTCAAGGAAGAGTGCATCCATTGGAGCCCAGGCTTGCTGAGTCCAAAGCACATGCCCCTTTCTGTGATGCCACAGTCATCCCAACAAGGCAAGGCTGTCGTGCTGTCCCTCTTTATCTCACACGTAGCCTCTGCCATGAAATAATAAGCACTAATTCACTCTCAGCCACCCCTTGGAGCTCCATCACACTGGGTCTGACCGTTTCCCAGGCTCAGATGGAGGACTACATCCAACCTCTCTTAACCGCCTTCCCCACTCACCTGCTGCTTCTCTTCTCTGATACTCGTGGCTATTTTTAATCTCATTGAAGACTAAAGTCAAAGATAAAATCCTAAGATGATCAAAATAATTATTCCTGGGAAAGAATTAATCCTGTGGCCCTTCAAACCTGATAGATTTTTTAAATTTTTAATTTTAAAAGTAATGCACTGTAACTGTTATAATATCAAGTGGTACAAAAGGGAATAAAGTAAAAAGTGAATGCCCCTTTCCTCTTGTCTGGCTCCCAAACCCATTTCTCAGAGGTAACCACATATATAATTTGTGTCTTGACCCCCAACAGAAATTTTAATATGTTTAATACACATGGGATTAGGTTAGACAAACTGTTTCACAGCTTGATTTTCTTCCTCCAACTATATATCTTAGACTGTCTTCTCTACCAGTGCACAGGTGGCATTAGCTATTAATGGAACTCTGCACTGTGCCAGGCACTCTGTGAGGTGCTGAGTATACACTGGTGAATGATGCGGTCTTCACCATCATCATCACCTTCATCTGAGGAGCTGACACATGCTAAGCCCTTCCCATTGACCTTCTTTTATTATCAGAACATGACATGGGTACTGTTAACATCTCCATTTTCAGAATAGGAACTAGAGGTGTCAAGAAGTTAAGTAACTCACATAATGTCACCCTATCAGTTCCCGGTGGATCCGGGATTTGAACCCAGGCAGTCTAACTCCTGATCCCAGATTCTTAAGTGAACCCATGGTTCTTGTCCTCATTGAGTTCCCAGTCTGGGAGGCAGAGTGGGGAATAATATAATAAATCCATATAGTAAGTGCTACTTAAAGAGAATTAACAGGGTGCATAATATTATTTAGTGCATGATATGTTATTTCATTTAGCCATTTCCCTGTTGATGGACATTTAGGTCATTTCTAGTATTTCATGATTACAAACAACATACAGTGAACATCTCAGGCCACCCAGCACTGGGCAGCTATATCTGTAAGCTAAATTCCTAAAAGTGGAATTACGGAAGCAAACAGCACACGCATTTTAAATTTTGATAGATATTTCAAAATTGCCCTCCAAAATGTGATGTCCATTTGAGATCCTACATGGGCATGGAGGGCTCATTTTCATTCTCACCAGGACTGGCTGTTAGGGCTCACTTTCATCTTTAGTGAAAAATTTCATTTCTGCTGTTATTTTCATTTCTTTTCCATTGAGAGTACTTCTATGTATTTATTAATTGTGGTCACTTCTTGACTTTGACTCATTACCTTGGGAGAGAGTGCGATTGAATGGAAAGAACTTAAGATCAGAACACAAGAGATTTGGGATTTAGTTTCAGTACCAAAACTTACCAGCTGGGTAGTCACGGGTATGTGGCCGAGCTCAGCAGTGGAGTCCTGGAACAGAGGAAGAAGTTTGGGGGCTGCACGCCTCCAGGACCGTGGTGATAAGGAACCGAGAGGAACTCCCGTCTGAGGGTTCTGGCAGGAGGCTGCCTGGACATGGTCGGCTGGAGGATTCAGCCACAGCACACAAGGCACTTCCAAAGCCTAGAGGACACATTGGGGTAGGGTGCCCTGTTGGAGTCCCTCGCATCCACTCTGAGCTTAGGATCCACAAGCTAGACCACTAATAATCTACTGAGATGAGGGAAACACGCTCTCCTCTCGTCCCTGCTCCCACCCCAGTGCCAGAGGGGACCGTGCAGGGAAGAGAAAGGGGGTTTGTGTGAGCACATGGACCTCCCATCCAAACCCCACTCTGACCTCTGAGATCTCAGCTCTAGACTGTTAAGGGTGGTAAAGCGAGCTTTGAATCGAATATGAGATTAGAATTTTTGAAATAAACAGACCTGAGTCTTAATCATCAAAATAAGGCTAATACTAAAAGTAACTGACAGTCCCGGAATCAGCCTGAGCTGTCATTACAAGAGCTCTCCACTCAGCATGAAAGGGGGTGGGGGTGTAGAGCGGGCACAGCTGGTGGCAGTTAGGAGGGGGGAAGATGTAAGCATTTCATGTTTATATCCCAACTAGTTACGACCCTTCATTATTAGTAAATAATGAGAGGATTGACTCAGCTGATCTTTTCCACCTTCTCTAATTCTAAGATTACATGATTTATTCATTCATTCAACATGCATTTGAGAAGCACTTAGGCACCAAGTGCCGTGCTAAACTGTGACGGGACATAAAGGAAAAGGTATTCTCTCCATCCTCTGGGAACTTTCCACTGATGGGGAAGGGCAAAGGCTCGACCAAGCCGTGGCCACACCACGCAGGGGTGCAGCCCAGAGGTGTGAGCAAGATCCTTTGGGAGGAAGGGACAAGAGGAGTGGAAGAGACATCCAAAAAAAGTGAAAAAAGGGCTTCCTTGGTGGTGCAGTGGTTAAGAGTCCACCTGCCGATGCAGGGGACGCGGGTTCGTGCCCCGGTCCGGGAAGATCCCACATGCTGTGGAGTGGCTGGGCCCATGAGCCGTGGCCGCTGAGCCTGCACGTCCGGAGCCTGTGTTCCGCAACGGGAGAGGCCGCAACGGTGAGAGGCCCGCGTACGGCAAAAAAAAAAGTGAAAAAAGTCTCATGAGGAAAAGGGCTTTGCTGGTCAAGAATGGAACTGTATACAGGCCCTTGTGTCCTTGTCTTTTGAAGTAAAAAGCTTTTCCTTTAGCCTCCCAGGCCTCCCCTCAGTCCCAAAGTCCTGGCTCAAGAGTTAATGATTAGGAAATCTGAAGATACAGAAACAAAAAAGAGCTGTTAGGCTGAAAAAACGGTAGCAATTTAGACTATAAACCTGTGACATGGCAGAATCACAGAACTCCCAGTTCCCTGAAAGATATCGATAAAGGCCTGACACACGTTCCAAAGTTGTTTTTGCAGGAAACAGACCCCCACCAGTTGGAAACTGCTGACCATGAGAACATAGACCTGAGACCCGTTGAAACCAGAAGGTTGATAATGCTTGAAAACTTCACCTTGGTGCCAACCAATCCGAGAATCATGCATGAGTTGATCACACACCCTGCAGCCTCCTCCCTCACACCACCTTTAAAACCCCTTCCCTGAAAGCCATCGGGGAGTTTGGGTGTTTTGAGCACGAGAAGCCCGTTCTCCTTGCATGGTGCCCTGCAATAAGTGCTGCACTTTCCTTCACCAGAACCCAGTGTCAGTAGATTGGCTTTACTGCAAGAGGGCACACAGACCCTAGTTTGCTTCAGTAACAAGAAGCGAGGAGGGAATATTCCAGGGGGAAAAGAGTTGGGCTCTGGCAGGGAGACATGGTTGATGCTCAGGGGAACTGCACAGAGGTTAAGGTGGCTGGAGCAGGAGGGAGTGGGCGAGGGAGATGATCCCACAGACAGTGGAGTGGGAAGGCAGGCAGAGGAGCTTGACTCAGTTCCCAAGGTAACGAGGAGTCATGGGATGTTCAGGGGCAGGGCTGTGGCATGGTCAAAATGTGTTTCAGAAGGATGACTCTGGATCCAGCCTGGGAGCAAGTTGCAGGGGCTGGAATGGGAATGGAGCCAGACCAGTCCCTGCTTCCAGCATCTCCTGGGTGTCTAGTACCCCAAGGAAGCGATATCAGGAAGGCATCCTAGTCTACCTTTTTTCCTGTCTCCACAAGGTTCAGCAGTAGCATAATTTCCCCTTCTTTGCAGAGATGCTATCCCAGCAGAGTGGCTTCCTGCCGAGACGGCCAGCCTGAAATAGGAGAGACAGTGGGATGAGGTGGGGAGAGAGGCACATGGATTTCACAGCTGTAAATTCTATCATATTGAATTTCTCCCAGAACATAACACACAGCAATGCTGATGAGGCCCCCTACACCCAACACAGCCTCTAGATTTGCCAAGCAACGGTGTTGGAATCTTCCGTGAGGAATCGTGTCCAGCAGGGCACACGGGAGGTGAGTGCCAACCTTGGAGCTCATGGCAAAACCTTCTGGAGAAAGGGAAAAGCATCACCCTTTGGCGAACCTCCTCTTCTCACAAATCCATCTCACAGATAACAGGCCAGCACCCTCCGTAATGAAAGTGAGAGGTGATATTGTCCTCATGAAAGCTATTGTGACTCGTTCAGAGAGAGAGAGAGAAATCTGGGAACTACTAAATGTGATTCTGTTTTTCAGGTTTAAGCAGTTACATCATAGCCCACAGGATGGTAAGAATGTAGATGTAATTCTGGGGCATCTTCATCCTGTGCCCTCTACTCTGTCCTAGGGCAGGAGGACATGGTCCTACATTTTCTGAGAACTCCATGCAGCCCCTCCCTCACTTAGCACAGACCCCACCCTCGCACACTTTCTTTTTCCTTTTGGTCCTTTTTAACTCTTTTCTTCAATGCTCTTCTGCCCCCTAAACAATTCCTATTCATCTGTGTGCATGAATTGTAAATAATCTTCAGCCACATCTGGTTCTTCTGTGGGATATGGTACTTAGACCACAAGGGCGGAAGAGAGGGTGTGTATTCATTTCCCAGGGCTACCATAACAAATGGCCACAAACTGGATGGTTTAAAACAACAGAAATGTATTCTCTCCCAGCTCTGATATCAAGATGTTGGCAAGGCCATGTGGCCTGTAAAGGAAGGATCTAAGGAAGAATCTTTCCCTGCTCCTTCCTGGCTTCTGGTGGTTCCTGGAAGTCCTTGGAATTCCTGGGCTTATAGCTGCATTACCCCAATCTCTGATTCTGTCTTCATAGGGCTGTCTTCCCTCTGTCTGTGTGTGTCTGTGTGTCCTCTCCTCGTATAAGGACACCAGACACTGAATTTCGCGCCCACCCTAATCTTGTATAACCTCATCTTAACTAATTATATCTACAATGACTTTATTTTTAAGTAAGGTCACACTCTGAGGTTTCAGGTAGATAGGAATTTCAGGGGACACTATTCAAACCAGCACAAAGGACACAATCCTTAAGATAAATACATGAAAAGAAAATCAGACCATTTGCACTATGAAGATAAAGCTCTTGTTAGACTATCTCCAGTACCTAAAAATGCTGAAACAGACACTCTCCTACCCAGCCACAGGTTATTTTCTGTTAACTTCATGACAAGAAGTGCAGGCTTAGGAAATTCATGGGCAATGGGAGAGAGACCTGGGCTGCTGCATGTGGTTGAGGAAACAGGCCCAGAGAGAGAGGTGAGTGGAGCTGTCCAAGGTGCCTAGAAGCCAGGTGTACTGACTCCAAACTGGGGCTCTCTCCACTTCAGCCCACTGCTGTGTGTCTCCACATGGCAAAACTTCTGGACCCTGAGGGGACAGAGCCAATGACTGACCCAAAGAGAGTGAGGCAGGCAGGATTTTGGTTTCTCAGAGCTGCGGTTGCCCAAGCCTTAGGGCTCGCATTCTTCGCAGCAGAGCTGAGTGTTGGCCCTATAGCCAGGAGACACTACACAAGGTAGGCTCAGCTACCAGACTGTCCCACCTCCCACCAGGAGCCTGGTAGGGAGTCACACCAATGCTCTTGCTTTGGAAAGGGGGAGGAGAGCTCATGTGGCATTTATCAAATGTTTTCTAGTCAAGATGCACTGGTTCTGATTCTTGATTCTGCTCATTGGCAAAAGGAGGGAAGCCCAGTGGTTTCCAGGGCCTGAGGATGTCAAAGATGCCTTTTCTTACCAGCTCAGGTGAGCCTGGATTTAGTCCAGGTCAACGGAGATAATGACAGCTCCAGGGCTCAACACAGCCCCTACTAGGTGAGCGTCCATAGAGTGCCAAAAAGATAGGAGAGAGATAGAGATAGAGACAGAGATAGAAAAAAGAGATGGAAGGAGAAAGGGAGGGCAGGAGAGAGAGAGAGAGAGGGAGAGGAAGAGAGAAATAGATTTATATGGACTTGAATATGACATTGCCAAGTTTACTCCCATCCACCATAACCCTAAGACAGATGCACCTGGATTGGCAGGATCTATCTACGTGCATGGATGGAAAGTGGGTCAGGAGCACCACAGGAAGACTGCCTGGTGCCTGGAAAGCACAGTCACTCGGGATGGGTGAGCTGCCCCGAGACTGACTCCTAAAACTGCAATTACCCGCCATGAAATCTATAGCAACGCCCACTCCTGTTGGCCTCAGTCTCCTTACCTGTGACTGGGATGCTGCCCAGGTGGCTGTGAGGGTCGAATGAGAGCGTGTAGTTTTAGAAGGTATCTACACACCCGCCCTGTTCCAGAAAGGATTTGCGGCACCTATGGGATAATGTAGACCCAGCACTTAGCACATTACGTAGCAGGTAAGAGGTCCTCGGTCCACGTCGGCCTTCCTTCAAAACCTCAGCAACTCAGCCTAATGCAATGTGGAGAGAATGCAGCAGTCAAAATGAATTAGGCAAATGTAGATATTTTTAGAGAAAAGTAGTCTTAATCAGTGGATCACCTATTCATCCAATAAAAATAGAATAACTTTAGAAACGGGTAGCAACCTTAAAAAATGTTATGACGTAAGTGAAAAGGCAGTGACAAAATTTTAAAGGGCGGGGGGAAGTGTATTTGCATAAGGCTTTACAAAATATGTTGATCTAACAAGATGGAGAAATTTTTACCTCTTCTCTCCCGGTCCTCACCAGAATTCTTCTGTTAAGGAAATGCGTTTGTTTGGGTAAATTACCTGGAAAGACGTGGGCTAAGTGTGGGAACTAATCGGGGTGAGAGAAGGGGGAGACCTTTCCTGTGGCTCCAGGAAAGGGTGGTCTTGGAGGAGGAGTTCAGGAGAGGAGAGGCGGGGGGCACACAGGCAGGAGACCCCCTGTTGCAGGATGTGGGAGGCCTTCCCATGAGCCCCCGCACTTCGGTCAAGCTACTAACTCATGCACAAGTGACAGTGCAGGGCTTGCTTGGGCACTGAGGGAAGTGGCTGGATTTGTGCCCAGATGGATGCAAAGGAAAATAAAAATCAAGCATAGGAACACAGGTCAGGAGCGGAGCAAAGCCAGGGAGCAGGGGGACACAGAAACTCTCCAAAGCCAGGAAAAGAGTCCAAACACCCCTACGCTGAATTAGAGAATCAGGGGGCCTGTGCTGGCATCTGGGTTGCGTTGGACCACGTGAACAAAGATATAAAGAAAAAAATAAAATGGGTGATAGATCATGATGGAAAATTGTGTTTGATTTTTTAAATATTTTCTTAAATTATAAAGTCACATATGGGCACTGTGGAAATTTTGAAAAATACAGAAAAGCGTAAGGAAGAAAAAACACTGTTAATATTTTGGTGTATGTCACTCAAGTCTCCTCCCACTCATGTGCTTGCTGGCACCCAGACCTACACATACATGAACGCACACACACACACTCACGTGTATTAGGCCACATACATCGGGTTTTCTGTCCTCCACTTTTTCTACTCAACCACATGATATTAGCATTTCCTGTGGCATTAAATTTCTTTCTCTATTTCACTTTTTTTTTTTTTTTTTTTTTTGCGGTACGCGGGTCTCTCACCGCGGAGCACCGGCTCCGGACGCGCAGGCTCAGCGGCCATGGCTCACGGGCCCAGCCGCTCCGCGCCATGTGGGATCTTCCCGGACCGGGGCACGAACCCATGTCCCCTGCATCGGCAGGCGGACTCTCAACCACTGCGCCACCAGGGAAGCCCTCTCTATTTCACTTTTAATGGCTACATAGTGTTCCACATCATGGCACACAATTTAACCAAATCTCCCGATTTTAGAATTCACTCTTCTAAATAATGCCCCAATGAATGTCCTGACACATAAACCTTTGCACGTATATATATATATATATGTGTGTGTGTGTGTGTGTGTGTGTGTGTGTGTGTGTGTATAAATACTTGGTTTTTTCTTCAGGATCCCTTTCTAGAAATATAATTCCTGGGTCAAAGAAATGGATACGGGCTTCCCTGGTGGCGCAGTGGCTGAGAGTCCGCCTGCCGATGCAAGGGACACGGGTTCGTGTCCCGGTCCAGGAAGATCCCACATGCCGTGGAGCGGCTGGGCCCATGAGCCATGGCCGCTGAGCCTGCGAGTCCGGAGCCTGTGCTCCACAACGGGAGAGGCCACAACAGTGAGAGGCCCGTGTACCGTAAAAAAAAAAGAAATGGATACATTTAAGGCTTTTGTCACATTTGCCCAAATTGCCTTCCACAGATAAGGTACCTATTCGACAACCACCAGCCATGCATGAAAATGCCCATTTCCTCCACAGGGTCACTTGGCATTGGGGATAATAATCTTCTTTCATCTCTGCCAGTTTAATGAGTGAAAATGCCATCTCAGCATTGTTTTAATTTTTGTTTCTTTGATCACCCGTGAGACTGATTATTTTCTCTTTGTATTTCATTTGTTATTAAATTACATACTTACATCCTTTGCCCATTTGTTTTTCACTTAGTTCCATGAAAATATTATTATTGTCTTAAGAAAGAATATATCTTGTGTGTACACTTAAAAATCAGAGACATCTTGAATTATCAAAGAAAATTTTACAGAACACTGAAACATACCAAAAATAGGCTAGGGGGAAGTTGAAAGGAAAACAACATTTGATTGATGGTTAAATTACACAATGCTGTCACTTCCTTCTTTGCCCATTTTCTTATTGGAGCTTTTTTTTTTTCCTTGTAT
>RJWK010011086.1:0-42568 GCA_004363435.1 Platanista minor | reverse complement strand
CGGGCCTCTCACTGTTGTGGGCTCTCCCGTTGTGGAGCACAGGCTCCGGACGTGCAGGCTCAGCGGCCATGGCTCACGGGCCCAGCTGCTCCGCGGCATGTGGGATCTTCCCGGACTGGGGCACGAACCTGTGTCCCCTGCATCGGCAGGTGGACTCTCAACCACTGCGCCACCAGGGAAGCCCCCTTTCTTTTTTTTTGAGGAACCTCCATACTGTTTTGGTACCAATGTAAATTGGTACTGTGGCTGTACCAATTTACATTCCCACCAGCAGTGTAGGAGGGCTCCCTTTTCTCCACACCCTCTCCAGCATTTGTTATTTGTATACTTTTTAATGATGACCTTTCTGACTGGTGTGAGGTGGTACCTCATTGTAGTTTTGATTTGCACTTTTCTAATAATCAGCAATGTTAAGCATCTTTTCAAGTGCCTGTTGG
Source organism: Platanista minor (assembly GCA_004363435.1). NCBI lineage: Eukaryota > Metazoa > Chordata > Mammalia > Artiodactyla > Platanistidae > Platanista > Platanista minor. The sequence continues at coordinate 42,131 of RJWK010011086.1, read as the reverse complement.
ACATCTGTATGTCTTCTTTGGAAAAATGTCTTTTCAGGTCTTCTGCCCATTTTTAAATCAGGTTGTTTGTTTTTTGGATATTGAGTTATAAGAGCTCTATATGTATTTTGGATATTAACCCTTTATCAAACATATCATTTGCAAATATCTTCTCCCATTCAGTAGCTTGTCCTTTCATTTTGTTGATGGCTTCCATTGATGTGCAAAAACTTTTGAATTTAATTAGGTTCCATTTGTTTATTTTTGCTTTTGTTTCCCTTGCCTGAGGAGACAGATCCAAAAAAAATATTGTTAAGACTTATGTCTGAGAGTGTACTGCCTATGTTTTCTTCTAGGATTTTTAAGGTTTTCAGTCTTACATTTAGGTCTTTAGTTCATTTTGAGTTTATTTTTGTATATGATGTGAGAAAATGTTCTAATTTCATTCTTTAACATGTAGCCGTGTTATGCAATCCCTGTCAAAATACCTATGATGTTTTTCACAGAACTAGAACAAATAATCCTAAAATTTGTATGGAACCACAAAAGACCCCAAATAACACAGGCAATCTTGAGAAAATAGAACAAAGCTAGAGGTGACATGCTCCCTGACTTCAGACTATACTACAAAGCTATAGTAATCAAAACAGTATGGTTATGGCACAAAAATAGATACATAGATCAGTGGAACAGAATAGAGAGCTCAGAAATAAACCCACACACATATGGTCAATTAATCTATGACAAAGGAGGCAAAAATACAATGTGGAAAAGCCTCTTCAATAAGTGGTGTTGAGTCAGTTTTACCTTTTTGCATGCATAAGTTATTTGTGTTCCAGGATGACATATGTGATAAAAGTTTGTGTTTAATGAGGGCAAAAGAAGCAAATATTCCATGTGGTTATTATGCCATTTAAGTTAGGGGAGTTTCTCACCAAAGTTGAGAAGTGTTTGTACTTAAACAGCATTTAAGAGGTGGATGCACACTCCACTTCTGCATCAGAGTTTTAGGTCATCAAACTGCCCTTTCTTCTGCCCGTGGCATAGCCATCATACATGGCAGTGCAGGGTCAGGCAAAGGGCACCACTGGCCAGCTGCTTTCCACTGGTTCTGCTGCCTCATGGTGTTACGTGGGGGTAAGGTGCCCTTAAGCTTATTCCTGAAACTGGTCAGTGTGGCTTACATAACACTGTTCATTGGAAACATGGTTTTCCACTTGATATTTTACATTTAGAGATTCCTCAGGGGTAAATCTAACTGAAAGTGATATTTTCAAAGGCAAGTTTCTTCAGAGATTAGTCAGCAGAGGTTTAGAGTTGAAGGTTGCTACATGGAAGTGAGATCAACTCTGGGCCTTTGACACGTATTGGACTTAGGTAATCAGTGGGGCTGGGCCGGGGGACATTAGGACAATTCATGCGTAAGGGAGAACGGGCCAGTCTTTGCGTAAGGGACGCTTTAATTTGAGTTTATGATAGCAGATTAGGGCTATGTAGTTCTTGTAGGTTCAGCTCTCTAAGTAATTGTGTCATTGCCAAGGTCTGCCATTTATATCTGAAGGGGGCAGATTGATGCTGCTGTTTTAACTCTTCTTTGAGGTGCTATTTCTTTTCTCTAACTGGGTAAAATTTATTACAAAAGGGAAATCTTTGGTGTAGTTCAGCATTGCCAGGCCCTTGCATTTTGTCTTTTTATAAAAGGATGCCAGTGATTAGTATCTTCTCTGCAGCATTATGGTAACACTAACTAATTAGAGAAGTTGAAAATATCCAGCCATTGAGGAATGAGTGGTTAAAGAATTTACGGTATATCCTCATTGTGGGATACTAGTCAAGTGCTACAAATGAGGTCTGCCTATATGTTGAGATGTAAAAAAAGGACCATACTATATTGTGAAAAGCAAGATGCAAATAACATGTATATGGTGAGCTATTTTTTTTTCAGAAGAAAATCATGTATATGTACATAGAAGGTGCTTAGGTAATATTTTATTAAACCCTTATTGTGTGCTAGCACTATGCTCAATATTCAGCATACCCATGTGATCTCTTGTAGTTCTGACAGCAATGCTCTGAGGTAGGTAATTATTTAAGCTGCTTTAAAGATGAGGAAACAGCAGCCTAGAGAGTGTAGGAAGCCTACGCCAGGGTGCGTAGTGGGTTAGAGGCAAAACAGGACTCCAGCCCTGAAGCCTACACTCCCACCCACCGTGTTTTGTGCCCTTCTTGTTAACATTTATCTGCTGAAAGAGCGTACGGTGGCCTAGTAGTTAGTAGGGATGTCATATGAGACTCATATAAGATGGATACCCAACTGGGTGCCTTCCAGATCCTTCCCTCACTCTGCATTTATGTCCAGGCTGCAGAAGCCTGCTGCATACGTTTCTGAAAGTGCCGCTTCTCCGGACAGGACATTGTCCCCTCTACCCCACCCACTCCTCCACCCCCGCCCCATGCCTCTTCGCCCCATGATGCTGTTATTCATTTTGGAATTCAGAGGGCAGTTAGGCTGTTTTGTTTTCTGGCTTCTTTCTAGCTCTAGGAGTCTGCATGAGTACTTGAAACCTCATCTTGCTCTTAAAGCACATTTAGCATATAATGGCTGTCGTTGTAAATGCTACGGTAACCTAGGTCTACAGTTCACATTAAACATTAGCTCACATTGCCTCTAGGTTTTAAACCAGTGTACCCAAAAGAAATTTACAAAAGGACAGTGATGTTGAAATATTTTAAGTGCAAACAACAGGATTCCTGTGTGTTGACAGGGACAAGGCTGTGTTGTCTAAAGTCGCTGTTTGATTCCTCATTTTCCATCCCTTCCCAGTGGCCTTTTCCTCTTTGGACCTTCTGCAGTCTTGTGACTGAGCATTCTAGCTCCCTCTTGGTAAAATGCCTCTGATTAAATGTGTATATGTAAAATCTTTTACTTTATCCCAGAAGACATCGCTTTAATATGGTCTTAATTCCCTGGAGGGATAGTACTGCCCCTGTTGACCAGTTGGAAAACTCAAGATTTGGAAAAAAAAAATTTAAATGCTCATAAGTACAGAGGGGATTTGGTTGCCAGAACTGTTCATTGGGGCAATTGTGTCCTCCCTTTTGCTTCCCACAGTCCAGTGATTGATGTACAAGGTTTTGGTTGATTACTTTGTATTGCGTTGTAGTGGGAACCAGTTTCTCCACCCATTCTCACTCTCCATGATCTCAATTCCCTATTGTTCCTTGGGCCTGAGGATGCAGCTAGATCTGAGAATGGGAGGGAGTGAAGTGAAAGATGCTGTCATTTAGTGTAGGAATTGGTTCAGGATATAATTCTGTCCACTTCTTTTCTTGGTCAAAGCAAAAAAAATTCAGGAGTCGCGTGAGCGGGACGTTTCTCAAGTGTATAGGACCAATTTATCATTTAGCTTTGGGAAACTGGGCTCTGATGATTTCCCCATAATGAATCTGCCTCTCAAGAATCCTTTTCCGGGCTTCCCTGGTGGCGCAGTGGTTGAGAGTCCGCCTGCTGATGCAGGGGACACGGGTTCGTGCCCCGGTCCGGGAAGATCCCACATGCCGTGGAGCGGCTGGGCCCGTGAGCCATGGCCGCTGAGCCTGCGCGTCCGGAGCCTGTGCTCCGCAACAGGAGAGGCCCGCGTACCGCAAAAAAAAAAAAAAGAATCCTTTTCCAAAAATCATTGTTGTCTGTAGTCCGTCCGGATTCTTTTTTAACATCTTGCTTGTTAATGTGATTGCCGGCGTCTTAGAGAAGTTGACAGTTTCTGTGATTTCTGTTAGCAGAGAAATGTGGGCTCAAAAGCTTTTCCTCTGAATGAATCTGTTGTGTAACATCCAAGCTGACTCAGAATATAGGTGCATGTACTCTTGTTCTGAGAAGGTAGAAGAGGGGAAGAGCCCAATTCAGACAAGGTGTGGGCCAGGAGGCAGGGCATCCAAGAGCAAAGTCACCCTGTGCTGTAATCTCAGCCTAAGCCATATCTCTGGGAAGGAGTTTTTTGCTTCCTATTTATTTGTATCCCTGAGTAACCACAGACCCCCACCTCCAACGTGGGTTGTTAACCTCGGTGCATTGAGGAGGTGAGCTGCAGAGCTAAAGCAGAGTCCCAGAGGAGCTTCAGTTATGCAGAATCTATACAACCTTCTTTGCCATACATTGGCCACACGCTTAGGGCTTGGGAGATGAGAGCTAAGGGCTGAAATTCCTCAAGGTGAGAAGACACCCCCTCCCCACCCCCAGGAAGTGGACTCCTCCAATTTTCTCACATGATTATTCAGGCACTTTCACTTTTCCATATATAGGAGTCACTCAGGAGCAAGCTCTGGCCAGTTGGAGGGAGTGACACATCCCTCTCCAGTCCCTCCCTTCTCATCCCTCCGCACCTTTACTCTCACGTGCGCTTGCAGGCACTTAGGCAGAAGTGAGCCCTGTGGCTCTGCTGAGACGAGCCTGTTGGGTTTAAAGAAGGAAACAAACAAACAGAACCCTCAGGCCAAGTCCCAGCATTACAATTGTTACCTTGAAGAAGCTGAGTGGAGCAGTGTGAAGAGATGAACGGACCGGTGGATGGCTTGTGTGACCATTCTGTAAGCGAGGAAGGGGGCTTCATGTTCACCTCGGAATCTGTAGGAGAGGGGCACCCGGGTAAGTAGGTGGTCCTGGTTGGATGGTGACCTGTACCGGGGGGGTCGCTGTTACTGAAGGCCTGGAAAACGATGTGTGTCGGCAACTGTAAGGGATCTTGGCAAGAGCAATATGTTAATTTACAGTTTTGTAAAAAATTATGCAAATAATAGATTGTAAGTTAACGAAGCCGCAGCCCACCACCAGCATCTCCTCACAGTGGGACTGCGACAGAGAGCACACAGTTGGTTGGATAAACATATCATATGTGTAAAATGTATCATCAGGTATTAACTCTATATAGATAGTTTTTTTTTTTTTTTTGAGTAAAGCTTTATTATCAATGAGCAGCTTAAGTCAACAGAGAATGTTCCCACAAGCAAGACCACGGGTCACTATGTTTTACATGTAAAGCATGTGCAGTTTAGAAATGAATGGCAGTGCGTTCTAAACAGGGGCTGAGACAGATCTCTGGAAGGAAATTCCAGCATTTTATTGGGTCTCTGAAAGGACTGTGATGTGGGGAAACGAGAGAGGCTTCCGTGAAGACCACAGTGGGAGCCTCAACTTTCTGGGACAGTGGTTCCCAGGCTTCAGGGTGCATTAGCGTCACCCCGTGGGCTTGTTAGAACACAACGTGCTGGGCTCCACCCCCAGAGTTTCTGATTTAGTAGATCTTGGGTGAGGCTCAAGAATTTGCATTCGTAAGAAGTTCCCAGGCGATGCTGATGCTGCTGATGAGGGAGCCACACTTTCAGAAGCACTGGTCTAGGAGAACCTTGGGGGCCAGACACACTGATTTATGTATTTAAGCACCTCTTCAAAATTCAATGAGTATTTGAAGTTCTTGGTAACTAATCATCACCAAGTCTCACTTTTTTTCATCTTCCTCATCCTTGTTCTTTCTCAAAGAGCTTTAACTTTCATACCTCATAACCCAGCTTTAGATATCTCAGTGCACTGCTCCTTCCATATGCTTCAGCCACTGGTTCTCAGCTGGGGAGGGTGTGCCCTTTTCCCACAAGGGCATTTTGTAGTGTCTGGAACATTTTGGCTGTCACAGCTGTCGGGGCGGGGGCAGGCGTGGGGTGAAACTGGCATTTAGTGGATAGAGGCCAGGTGTGCTTCTAAACACCCTGAATGCACAAGACCATCCCCCACAAAGAAGAAATTTTCCAGCCCCAAAGGTCAGTATTGCCCTTGAGAAATCTCGGCTTAAACTGAGTTTTGTATGAAACTTAGCTCAATTCAGTGTAAATAGCATCTTTAATTCTGTACGACTTTATGAAGTTTCTAGGTTTACTGTACTCATAATCTCAGATCCATTGCTATGTCTAACATATTCTGGACAGCTCCATGACTCATGAAAGCCCATATACATGTTAGGAGATGGCCATAGATAGGATTTGCTCCATGTGGAGGAAGTGGGTGCTTTGTCATGCAGCGGCCAGTGGTCCCAGTGTACACACAACAATGTGCTCAATGGACAGAGAATGAAAATTCCAGCCAATCAATTGGCTGTTCTGTCTACTTAATGGCAGCCCTTCAATTTGTCTGATTTCTCCTTGCGCTTGCCACTATAAATTAGCCGTTCACGTTAAGACAGTTTCCTTGGTGGCTTTCTGCTTGTCATTCCAGTGCTGAATTCCTCTCCATCAGAAAGATAAAATTAATGCTTCTTTTTCAAGTTCCAAGAAAACCAACTATTGGCTATCTTAAGACTACTAAGTGATATTGATAGAAATTTCTAAAGCCTCAAGAAACAGTTCAGAAGAGATCTCCTAAGGCATTATCTTAGTCTGTGAAGTTGTCTTAATACCCTTGCTCAACTCCAGCTTTATCCCTAATATCCCTTATCCTGTTTCCCTGTGTGCATTGGAAACATGTGACCTGTGTCGTCTAAACGAGCAGAGTCATCCATGGTTATTGTGTGAGTGGCTCCTAGGAGGCCTGATGGCTGGGTCTAAAGTGGATATTTGGGCAGCAGGAGGCCATGATTGGTAGGGGGTTGCAGAGGCATGGACTCAGGCAAACCTAGATTTATAACCAGGATCTGCAGGAAGATAGAAAAACTCAAATATGTGTTTAGTAGCAGTTTCTGAAGGAAAGGTTAGAGAATTCACCTTCAGATTAACTAACATTTTAACTACAGAACTTAATAGGCACTTTCAAAAGCAGAAATGCTTGATTCTGGACCTGCATTCTTAAACACTTAAAAAAACGACAGGAGGGACACAAGGAAATTTTGGAGGTGATGGATGTTTATTAAACCTTGATGGTGGTGATGGTAATACAAGTATGTACATATGACCAAACTTACCAAATTACATACATTAATTATATGCAGATTTTTATATACCAATTATACCCAAATAAAGCTGGAAAAAAACTTATTAATTTACTAAGAGACTCTATGGGTATTTTTGAACGCTAAATGAGATGTAATATGTGTAAATAGATGTCACTTTTTTCTCTGATTTTGTGAACATAATGCCAAAGCAAGAGTGGATTTTTCCACAGTGTCTACATACTCGACCATGGGGAGTCTTTTTAAAAAAATTTATTGATTTATTTGTTTTTATTTTTGGCTGTGTCGGGTGTTTGTTGCTGCGTGTGGGCTTTCTCTAGTTGTGGCGAGTGGGGTCTACTCTTCGTTGCGTTGCGCGGGCTTCTCATTTTTGTGGCTTCTCTTGTTGCAGAGCACGGGCTCTAGGCACGTGGGCTTCAGTAGTTGTGGCACACAGGCTCAGTAGTTGTGGCTCACAGGCTCTAGAGCGCAGGCTCAGCAGTTGTGGCGAATGGGTGTAGTCGCTCCGCAGCATGTGGGATCTTTCCGGACCAGAGCTCGAACCCGTGTCCCCTGCAGGTGGATTCTTAACCACTGCGCCACCAGGGAAGCCCTAGACCATAGGGAGTCTTTAAGGCAAATCGTAGAATAAGATGAGATGCCAGCTCATGTTGAACTCTTTGTCAGTCCCACCTTGATTGAGGAGGTCAGACCCAACTGTTAGGATATCTGGCTTTCAGGAGGCTGAGTGATGGTGGGAAGGATCTGAAAGCTGCTTGTGGAAGTATTCTGCAAAACAGCAGTGGCAGTAGTGTGCAGAGGTTCTCTTACGGGATTCTTACAGGTGTAGTCCCAGAACCGGGTGTGGTATTTTCTACACAGCGCACTGCATCTTGTGGGACCAGCGGTACAATGTGTCTGTCCCATCCTAGTCTGCCTCTTGGCACCTAATCTTACTGATGTCATCAGTTAGTGTTTTTCTAGGACTTCTCTAGATGTTAGAATTAAAGGGAATATGCTGAGGAATGAGATACTTTTTAGTTAGAAGAATATGCGTGCATGTGTGTGTGTGTGTGTGAATTGCTTTAGGCTCTTGTAACTGGTTTTGGAATATATTTCTTTTTTTAGGGAATTCTATGACTTTACATAATATACATCATCCAATATTAAGGCAGAAGTGGGAAGAAATAAAAATTCCAAAAAATTTATAATTTCTTATATTTAAAAAGTGTCCTCTTAGGTAGATTCGATATGTGAACTGACAAAATATCTAATTATTTTAACATTTCAGTTTGCTGAGCTTAATATTCCTGTGATTCTTACACATGTTCATTCTTGTCCAGATAAGATCTGTGACCAGATCAGCGATGCAGTGCTGGATGCGCATCTCAAGCAGGACCCCAGTGCCAAGGTGGCCTGCGGTAAGAAATGCCTGATCCCTCCTGCTGGAGACCTGAGTGGGCTGAGCTTGAAACCTTTGCCTGTGTTGAAGCCTTCAGCACAGCAGAGAGCCAGGGACTTCAGAGCCCAGAGGGCTCCAGGGGTGATGGGTCTAGCCCCCTCACTTCACTGAGGAGATCTTGGGTGCAGCTTAATCAGGGCCTTGGCCAAGGTCATGGGGTAGGGGTCCTGGCGTGGAGATCAGAGCCCCGATCTCCTCACGGTCAGCACCCTGTCCTTTTTGCTGTACAGACCCACCCTTCCCTCTCCAGGGCCACCCTAGCCCCCAGAATGAGCACTGTAGGGACCCGTGCCCCTCTGAGGGTGGACTTCACCCTGCCATCTTTACAAATAACCTGCCTTGATTCTCTGCTCAGGACCCCATGCCTAAAGCCTGCAGTGGAGTTTTAGCAATAAGGGGGCAGGAGAGGCCTCACGTATGTTGGCTGCATTCTGCATTCTTTATGACCACATACAGCCAGTGTCTCATTTTAACCCACGAAGCAGTCTTATGATTATCTTCATCCAACAGCTGAGGCTGAATAAGTAGTTCAGGGTCAGGCAAGTATGCAATAGTAAGTGCGAGGTATGAAAACTCAGGTGTGACCAGTTCTTTCCAGGCCGCAGTTCTCCGGGTGGCCTGTGAAGATGGTCAGCACTTGTGCCGGGATTTACTCCCCTTATTAGCATCATGATTTTTCCTTCTGGAGTCTATTCCTTGTGCGGTTCCTCGCGTGTCTCTTTCTCAGCACTGTGAGAGGTCCAGGTGTGGAGCCCCCTTCGCCAGCACATGGCCACTAACCTGTCTCCTTCCCTTCAGAGACGGTGTGTAAGACAGGCATGGTGCTGCTGTGCGGGGAGATCACCTCCATGGCCATGGTGGACTACCAGCGGGTGGTGCGGGACACCATTAAGCACATCGGCTACGACGACTCGGCCAAGGGTGAGGCCAGGGCCCGAGGGCTGAGTCCCACCTGAGGCTCTCCGTCTCCTGGAAAAGCAGATACCTCCCGGGGGAAGAACGCTCCTAGGCCCGCCTGCCAGGGTCCAGGGCTTACAGCCTCTGGCACAACAGTGTGGCAGCCCAGGCGGATCAGCCCCTGTCCAGCCATGGCTGACTCTGGTCTTGTTTATGGTCCTGCCATCTTGGAAGAGGAAGAAGCTCCCAGTACAAGGAGCTGCCCTCTGTTGGGGACGTGTTCTCTGCCGGGCTCTGGGGCTGGTCTCTGTGTGCATCTTCCTACCTAACTGTTTGAGGAACTCTGCTCTGTTCCTTATGCAGGTGAGGAAGTTGAAGCTTCCCTATGTCAGTAACTTGTGTAAGGTGATACGATCAGTAAGTGGCTGCCCCCCACCCTGGTTGGGACTCCTGCACTTTTTCTCCTAAGTTATGCTGCTTCCCCACATGGACAAAGAAAAAGGTGACTCAGTCCAGAACGGGTGCCGAAAGCAGGCAGAGGAGACAGGCTGGCCCAGGGTAGCTCCAGTGCCAGGCAGTGTGGGAGCCTACAACCCAGCAAAGGGGCCCAGGCCCTGGCGGGAGTTGAGGAGGAGCCCTGTGATGGGGTGTGAGTGAGAGCTGGAGAGAACTGAGGGCCCTGAAACAGACTTCCACACCTGGGACCAGGCAGGCTGGGAAGGGGCCCAGCCTGGAGGGCGTGAAAGGACAGGGTGCTAGGGCCAGTGTACACTGTGTTCTACTTATGGGTTGTTTGGGCTGACGTGTGGCATATTTGTGGGTCAGGGCAGGCTGGGGTGACGTGCACGCATCTCCATAAGTGAGAGAGGCTCTCTCTGCGTGAGGGCGTGGACACACAGAAGCTCAGCGCAGCCACCTTCTGGCTCGCCCGAAGGACTCACTTGAGCACACGAAAGTTTTGGGGGTATATCAAGAATCGCTGGGAGCAAACCAGTGAGTACAGGTTGGTTCTACCAGCCAGCATGCGGGGCATCCGCGGAGGAGATGCGTCGTCCCAGAGCAGCAGCCTCCTGACACGTTACCACGCAGAGCCTTCACCCTGTTCTACCAGGAAGAGCCAACTTGTTTATGTACATTTAGACCTTATTCAAGAGCGAACCTTGCTCTGCGTTAGGCAGCAGGAACGTTTCCCTGGAGGTATAACGTCCCCTGGAAAGGGGGGAGCGGGAGCGAGCCCACCTCTGCGTGTCAGTGCGCCTGCACCAAGCGGGCCAGCAGGCTGCGGGCTGGCCTGCAGCCACAAGGCCCTAGGCTAGTGGCTCCCACTGCCCTTTCCAAGCCCTCCTCCTCTCCCCTTAGTCCCCTGGACTCTGTTCTCCTGAATCACTTGGAGCCTCTAATTTTCAGCACTAAGAAGATGTATTATTTAGACCCGGAGTGATGAGGTGAGTCCTTGGCAGCTAAAGATTGTTCCCTGGTTTGTGCATTCAGAAACCTGCACTGCGAACAGGGGCTGCAGAGGACACAGGTGGCCTGATGGCTCCTGAGTGGGGGCGATGCCTGGCATTAGTGATACAGTACAAGGTGCCCGGTGGCCAGTCGGAGGCGGAGTGTGCAGTGAAGAGCTGCGGGGGGCACCGTTCAAGGACGTTTTCAGAGAGCTAGATGGCCTCGAGGAGGGGGATGGGAGGCAGAGGAGGAGCGTTCTAGGCAGAGCGTGCTAGTGAAGGTGGCAAAGGAGGCCGTGTTTAAGGCGAAGCCTGAGTTCCTGTTGGCTGGGAGCTCTCAGTTGGGAAGGCCTGGCTGGAGCTGAGCGGTTTCCAGTGTACTTCCTTTGGTGGCAGCTCCCCACTTGAAGCGTGAGCATAGATGATAGATCGAACCTAGGCTTTTCTGTGCTTTTGTTTGTTTTAATAAGCCTACTGTGGCCGCATGGGTAGGAGGGCAGACTGGAAAGAGGGCGGCAGTCATCTTGTCTCTGATGCGCGTCCCTGCGGCGCGGCCTCTGTGCGTCTTAGCTCCTCACTTGTGGCCGTCCCGTAGCTGAGCCCAGTGAGGACCAGTGTCGGGGAGGTTGTGCTGTCTGCCTGCCCGGCGGCTCCCTCTTGGGGCTCCTTGGCCTGGGCTGCTGCTACCCAGGACTCCATGTCCCAGGCCCCAGCCCGCTGTCCCCACCTCAGGGGGACTGGCCTCCGTCTCTGTGCTTGAGCTCTGGGGATGGCCTGAAGGGGCCTCGGCCCCCAGAGGTGTGGTTTTTCCATTTTGCTCCAGGCCTCAGGCACTTCTCGGGCTCAGGGGACTCTGGCTCTGGGGGTGACTCTGGATAGTTCACATGCACTGTATTGTTGAGTATATTTGACGTTTGGGTTTGGCGTATGCCTGGGCTTCTGAACGGCAGTGTTGAAAGGGCCCTTGATGTTCATTCAGTGCAGTGATTTTCCACCTGGGTCCTGGGAGGTGCCTCCGGGAGCGGCAAAGGGGGCAGGGCCGTGAGTCACCCACCTGCCCTTCAGGCAGGGCAGCTGTAGCTGTTATTTGGTCCTCATACTGCCGCTCTGTGTAGGATATATCTTTTTAATCAAGGTGTAATTTAATACACTGTGGAGGATTTTCTTTGACTAAAGAGTTGCACGTCATAGGATGGGAAGGATACTGATGTTCCCCGTCCTGGGCCTCAGCTCTGGGCCCAGACAGATGGTAGAGAGACCACCCATGCCGCTAAATGCCCTGTCGTGTGCCGAGCAGTCCCGCAGGAGCTCCAGCCTCCCTCTGCTCAGGCCTGCTCTCCTTGTGCCTAGGCTTTGACTTCAAGACCTGCAACGTGCTGGTGGCTTTGGAGCAGCAGTCCCCAGATATTGCCCAGTGTGTCCATCTGGACAGAAACGAAGAGGATGTCGGTGCCGGAGATCAGGTCACTAAACGCTGAGCGTTGGCCCTGCGTCAGGACGGCAGTGCAGTGTGCTCTGTGTGTGGGGCTAGCCGGGGAAGTTCATGCATAACGGACTGAATGCACTGTGGGATAGACCCCCCCCGCCCCCATGCCTGAAGTGAGTCCCCCCTTCTTCAGGGTAGTGACTTGAGGGCAGGGAGGGCTGGGGACACCCGGTGTGGGCTTGTCTCCCCTTCTACAGTGTTGAGTTCGGGGACCACGTCTTCCCCTCCACAAGTGCCCAGTGCAAAAGTTGCATACCCGCGAGGGTGGAGGGCCAGTGGGGCTTTAGATTTGAGGAGGGTTGTTGCCTGTGGTCTGAAGCAGGCGTCCGCTGCAGGGCCTGATGTTCGGCTACGCCACAGACGAGACGGAGGAGTGCATGCCCCTCACCATCATCCTGGCGCACAGACTCAACGCCCGCATGGCGGAACTGCGACGCTCGGGGCAGCTCCCCTGGCTGCGGCCCGACTCCAAGACGCAGGTGAGCCCCTGCCCTCCGCCCCCCCGTGGGGCTCCAGACACGTGCCTCAAACACCACCCCCCTTCCTCTTGATTCTGATCATTGTTAAGATCCAAGTGTTCCGTCTGGGCATTCAAAGAATTGTTGATTCTGAAAAGAACTATTTGTTTCAAAAATCTTTAGCTCCAGATCTTTTCTCCCCTGCCCCCAGCATTTTATTATGAAAAATTTCAAAAAACACAGAAAAATGAAAAGAGCAGTTCTAGGTTTTTAGTTGGGGGGGCGGTTCTTAACATAAGTTGACTCTAGTAATATGATTCCCCAATTCCTGACATAAACCTCCTCTGTAACAGGTTTCAGACTTTTGGTCGCTGCCTATCAGGTCTCCACATCTTGAGCAAACCTTGAACACACCGTGAACAAGTACTGTCTGCAGCTCGCTATGGCCCTTTCACTTTGTTTCTCATGCAAAGGCTTTGCCGATTCTGACTCTCTGCGGCAAGCTGCCCTGACCCCTGTGCTCCCTGCAGGGATGAAATCTGCACCGAAGTCTGTACTATTTGAAGGCCGGTGGTGATGCAAGTGTTGGCACACGCAGAGGCCTCCTGTCCGCCTTGTCTCCCCGCATCCTGACGGCCCTGATGGCCCCTTTCCTCAAGACTTCCTTCCCCACTCCAGCAGGGTCTTGGCACTTCCTCTTCCACGCTCTTTCCTCCTGCCCACGCTTGTGAATCCAGCTTTGACCTCTGCACACTCTGCTTCCAAATCTTCCACCTGCAGGTCTAACTGAATCACCAGCCCCGTTTCTCATTCACCCTGCAAACACACGGGCCCCGGGCTCTCCTCAGCTGAAGGAGTGCGATGGAGCCCACCTTTCCCCGGCCCTGTCTGTCTCTACTCTACCTGGGCTCCCGTTTTCCCTCTAGCGCATCCCTTCCGCTCCAGCCCCATTTCCCAGGCCAGGCCCAGGAACAGTGCTGTGTCCTCCCAAAGGTTCTCTGCCTGGAAACTTCAGTTAATTCCCTTTGGGCTTCACTGTTTGTTTGTTTGTTTGTTTGTTTTGTTTGTTTTGCAGTACATGGGCCTCTCACCGTTGTGGCCTCTCCCGTTGCGGAGCACAGGCTCCGGACGCGCAGGCTCAGCGGCCATGGCTCACGGGCCCAGCCGCTCCGCGGCACGTGGGATCTTCCTGGACCAGGGCACGAACCCGTGTCCCCTGCATCGGCAGGCGGACTCTCCACTGCTGCGCCACCAGGGAAGCCCACGGGCTTCACTTTTAATTTCCTTGTATCTGCTCAGAATTGTCTACAACTTTCTGCTTCCTTCCTACTTGTTATTCTGGTATTTAATGCCTTGTATGGTCTTCCAGCTTTACCTTCTTCTGTCCCCACCCCCAGTCTTTGCTTAAACCATATCATTTCACTCATGCTCCCCTTTTTTCTCGGTGCTTTGCATCTGCGCTCCCACACTTCGCCTTCCTTGGAAGCTTTCTCTGGCCCCCACCTGTCCGTCAGTGACCAGCGTGGTTCCCATCTCCTCATGGTCTTCTCTGGCCGCCCTCAGGTGGGACCTCCTCTTGACCCCGCAGTTGGAATCTGGCTCACGTGGTCTTATAGCTCAGCGCGGTGCAGGCGACTCTGTCCCGTTACTCCAGCTTCACAGAGGTGCATCCTTCTCACCCCAAGTGTAAGGCCACACAAGGCAGAAGTTGCATATCGGCTGTACCTGGGGCAAGGGAGTACCTCTGTGGCCTAAAAGAAACCCTTCCTTGGGACTTCTGGTGTTATCCACATGACCCCCAAGGTGAGAAGTGGAATCATGAGCATCCCTCAGGTGTTCTTTGAAGTTGTAGGCAGGAGAGCTAAAACATGTAGATTGTGATGGTACCAAAAGAAAAGAGCCCTCCCCGTCCTGTGCCAGAGCTGTGCTGTGATGGGAAGCAGGTTGGAGATTCACAGAAAAGGAAATCCTAGAACAGGGATGGGAGGAAGTAAGTGGAGTGACTCGGGTTTCCTTCTCCCTGCCTGAGGGTAAGGACTGGAGGGTCCACCTACTGGACCCGCTGAAATAGGAAAGGCCTCCTGTATTTGCTTAGTAATAGAAGGTTTCTGAGTCCAGAAGGCAGTGAGGGAGAGAAGGGAGGATGGGCTCTTCCAGGTTTTCCCTTCTTGCAAGGAGACACTGAATTCTCTTACAAATGCTACTTTGGATACCAAAGTCGGCCTCACTCCCCTGCCGCAGGCAGACCCTGAGCCAGCAGGCATCAGAGAGAGTGCGGGGGTCTGCTGACGGAGCCTCTCCCTGGGGCCCTCGGCCGACCTCCACGCGGCTGCTGCACTGGGACGGGCACCCTGGCAGGAACAATGTCTGGGCCTCTTCCTCTATACCTTAGCTGGTAAAGGATTTTTATCATCTACCCAGAGTGTTGACTGTGAACAGGATGAACCTTTCCACCTGAACAAATTCTTGCTGCTGATACTGAGAATTGAGTGGCAGTACAGATGGCTATTTTTGTACCTGGCCAGAGTTGTGTTTTCCACGGTGTACTTTTCCCCACATCTTGCTGACGTGATGAGATAAGAGCGATGCTTGGGGCCCTTTGCTCTGCCACAGCTCTGCTTGGGGTTTGTGACAGAGCAGAGGAGTCCGGCAGCAGTGGAGATGGGCCTCAGCAGCTGTGCAGGATAGGAGCCTTCTCCTGAGGCCAGATGCAGCAGGTCTGGTCCCAGAGCCGCCACAGGGCCTCCCCTCTGGAGCCCGCCAAGCCCCCAACTCCAGCTCCCTCTCACAGGGCCCTGTGTGCACGCAGCCCAGCATTAAAGGGCTGCTCTCAGAGCACAGGGGGTGTGCATCTGCCCACCTCACTAGGATCAGGCATCCTGGGGGCAGGGCTCTGTCTCTTCCTTCTTCTGGATCCCACCCTATGGCTCTTTGGACCAGGCAGGACATAGAGTTTGATACACGTCCCGTGTTTGATGGATATCTGAGGGGCCTTTGGGCAGGCTGGGACCTCGCCTCAGGCATAGCCCCAGGAGCCACTGTTTGCTGCCCTGTGGTCCTGTCAAGGCCCTTGGGGTGGGGAGCAGTCATGTGCCTGCCGGCCAGTGTCCCTGCCAGACCATGCAGCATAGCTGCAGTCCTGCAGGCGCACAGCCCCTCTGGGCACTGCCCTTGTGGGGCCATGCTGCCTCGGGTAGCAACGGGGCCTGTGGCTCCAGCCTTGAGGGTCTTGGGTGACGACCTTGTGCTGGGCAGAGCCGCAGGCGCCAGGCCACAGAGCGCAAGGTCACAGCCCACCTTTGCTGGCTGTGTAATCTTGACCAGAGGAGTATTCATGTTCTGGAAGCTCAGCTTTCTTGTCTTTAGAGTGGGGCTGGCAACAGCTTCTCACAGCTTTTGGCATGGCGTGTCGCGTACGGTACACGCTCAGTCAACTGCTGGCTGCTTTTCCCTTTCCCCAGCCTCGTCTGCCGTCCTCACCACCCCTTTCCCTCCCGCTCTGTCAGCCCAGGATGCTCTCCTTGGTCACCGGACAGATGAGGCTGTGAGGTCGGGCTCTCACGCCCCCTGGTGTGGCCGTAGAGGACAGAGTGCAAAAGCGTTTTCTCTGCCGCTCTGGGCGCGACACAAGCTTTGGGGGCAGGCAGAGCGGTGTTCGGCTCTTGGGCTTCTCCCTGACTGGCATGTGACTTCAGGGAAGTTGCTTCACTCCTCCGGGCCTGGTCCTTCTCATTTGTAAAGTGGGGACAGCAATGCCGATCTTGCTGGGATGCTTTAAGTAGTCATCGATAATGCAGAGCGTGGGCACGGAACTGACCCACGCTGGAGGGAGTGAGCCCCGGCTCCGTCCCCGTGGCCTGCCCTGCGAGGGAGCTGCAGGCAGGATCCTTCCCTCCACGCGCTCTCTGCTTTTGTCCAAGCACACAGAGGCTGGTGACCCAGAGCTTGCTGCTCCCTCCAGTTCAGTCTCCCTGGCTCGAGTCCCTCTCACCCTGTCCCTCCAGCAGGCGAGGCCTCTGGCCCCATATGCTTCCAGAGCTCCTCCACTGAGGGGACCGGGGCAGTGGGCATGTGGCCTGTGGACTCCTGTGTTCCTTGGTGGGAGCCGGAGTGTCTTGGTCCTGGGCCACGCAGGGTCAAGACAGGGCTTTGGCAGAGGGACATTTGCTGGCACCCAGAATCCTCTGAGGTAGGAGGAGTGGAGTCCAGTGGGTCACAGAGAGGAAACTCTGTGACACCTGAGTCTCCAAGTGGCACTGATTGTGGTCACAGGTGGGAATAGCTTGTGCCTCATGCCCAGTCATCTCACAGCACCAGGCAGTTATTCAGTTTAAGAATGTGTCAGGTGAACTTTCCTGAAGGCCCTTTGAGGACAGGAGGTCCCTCTGGCTCCTGGGAGCCCTACCTGCCTTCTGGGCACCTGCGCCTGGCAGTGATGTGACCTCAGCTCACGACGTTTCCTCCCTCCCTGCCTCCCGCCAGGTGACCGTGCAGTACACGCAGGACAGCGGCGCGGTCATCCCCATGCGCATCCACACCATCGTCATCTCCGTGCAGCACAATGAAGACATAACACTGGAGGACATGCGCAGGGCCCTGAAGGAGCAGGTGATCAGGCCCGTGGTGCCGGCCCAGTACCTGGACGAGGACACCATCTACCACCTGCAGCCCAGCGGGCGGTTTGTCATCGGAGGCCCTCAGGTGCGTCCTGGACTCTGAATGAGGCCCTGACTTTGCTTACCTCCCTGAGTGCAAAGGCCACAGGAGGGAGGTGGCTTTGTGTGGCTCGGCCAGGTAGGTCTGGCCCTGGACGAAATGTGAAGTCAGCTTGTTCTGTGAAGCCTGCTGTGCGCCCTTGAGTACAGGAGGAATTGGGGACATGTCCCCAGGAGGCTCCCCCTCAGTGCTGCCTGGCCATCCCACTCGAGACGTCTCATACGTGTCCAGCTGCCGCCTGACCCTGCCCGGGGCTAACTCACCATCATGGGCGCTGAGCTTGCCCGGGTGGCACTTCCTGGGTCTTGGCCACACGTGACCTGCAGTTCTTGTGGGCACCAAGGTGGGGCTGTGTTTTAGATGGGGACATGGGGCTGCCCCTTTCTCCTGTGCAGCCGGCGTGAGCAGTTGGAGAGTGCCCTAGCCCCTCCGAGAGGCTGCTGACCACTGCCGGGGCGCCTCCCTGTGGACGTGTTGCCACAGAGCAGAGTCCCCGGGTTGGGTCCTATAGCCAAAGTAGCACAGAAACCCAGGGTGAAAGGAAGGCACGGCTCAGTTTTCCTGCAGGACTTCTCAGGGCCTCGGCATGCTGCTGTGAACTGTGGATCTCTAAGCGGGGTAGGGAGGGATGGTATAGTATTCAGACTTTCCCCGCATCATTTAACAGAGAAACATAGAGACCCCCCCGCCTCCACCCCCAAACGTCTTCGTTGACAGAGGTGCACAGAGCAGACACTGGAGGAAATGGGCAACTTAACGTTTGCCGGGTGGCATCAACCGGGGCACAGCCCGGGCTGTATTTGTCACAGCGCGGTTTCCTCCTGCACTTGGACTTCTCCATTATGATTGACTCCTACAAACGAAGGCTTTACGAGCGGGCTGTGACCCCAGCTGGCCCACCTTTTGCCCTTTCTGATGAGGCTCTGACAGGTGACCTGACTTCTGTGACTAGTCAGTGATTGAACTGGGATCAGAACCTAGGGTTTCTGGCTGACTCCCAGCCAAGGGGTCTTTGGAACGTGTGGCCCCAGAAGCTTCGGGGACCGCCTCCAAGTTGTGGTCCAGCGGCCACTGCAGTGCTTTGGCCACCCCCTCCTCCCACATCCTCCCTCTGTGTCTTCCTTTCCCTCCACAGGGGGATGCGGGTGTCACTGGCCGTAAGATCATTGTGGACACCTACGGCGGCTGGGGGGCACACGGCGGGGGCGCCTTCTCCGGGAAGGACTACACCAAGGTGGACCGCTCAGCCGCGTACGCTGCCCGCTGGGTGGCCAAGTCCCTGGTGAAGGCGGGGCTCTGCCGGAGAGTGCTTGTGCAGGTGGGTCGGACCGCCCCCCCCGGCCCCGGCTCGAACACCCAGGTCTACCCTGAGTAAGGGTACCCTGGCCTAGGGGAAGGCCCACACTTTGCCGGAGGATGCGACTCTGTGTGCGTCGTGTTGGGCTCTGTGGCCGGTGCCCTGCAAACCTGGGAGCGGGAAAACAAGTCTTCAGGCAGTGGGGCACGTACAGAAACTGCCCACCGTGAAGATGGCAGGGATTTCTAGGCAGGTGGGGAGCTGGGGGAACGTGTTGGGCAGGGCGTGTGTGGTTTCAGCGTCACCTCCCTGAGGATGTCAGGGTCTCTGCAAGGGGCCCGTCCTTGACCCTGGACTCTTCTGGAAGGTGTCCTATGCCATCGGTGTGGCCGAGCCACTGTCCATTTCCATCTTCACCTACGGAACCTCCCAGAAGACAGAGAGAGAGCTGCTGGACGTGGTCGGCAAGAACTTCGACCTTCGGCCTGGCGTCATCGTCAGGTAAAAGGACCGCCTCCTCTGTTGGGCAGGACCCTCTTCCCTCACGCCGTGCTCAGCTCCCTGGAAAGGGAAGCAGGAGGAAGGGTGTTCAGCCTCCCAGAAGCAGGAGGGGCTTCAGGCTCTTGGTCCAGCACAGTGCAAACCCCAAATGCAGGATATCTGGTTTTCAGGCTGAAGGAGGCTGGGTCGGGTCCCTGCTGGCCCAGCAGACATTGACCCCAGGGGTCCATCTTTGAGCAGGTGGGGGATCATCTTAGGAAAATAATTACAAGGCCCGTTGGCTGGGAATTTAGTCGGCAAGTCCAGCCCCACCTGCTCTCGTTTCTGATGCCACCCCTGCTGCCTGGAGCTTGGCGGTGTTGATGTCGGTCTGGGCCAGGTGAGTGGAGTGGAGAGTAAGCCAGAGTCCAAATCCCTGGTTCCTGGTGCGTTTGTGTGATCAGTAGGGCTGTCCCTGAACTCTGAGCCTGTTTCCCAAGCACCAGTGGCAGTCACCTCATAAGACGTGGCATGGCGGAGACAGCACACTTACGGGGAGTTGCTCTCGGGTGGGTAACACCACCCACACACTGTCGTGGTCTCTTGATTGCTCCTGTGCCCAAATTCAGAGGAAGAAACTCTGTTCCTTTTCCATTAGAAATGACCTTTTTTTCTGCTGAACATGCAGGGACTTGGATTTGAAGAAGCCCATCTACCAGAAGACGGCATGCTACGGCCATTTCGGAAGGAGCGAGTTCCCCTGGGAAGTTCCGAAAAAGCTTGTGTTTTAGTGCTGGTGGGACCGGGCCTGGCCGCACTGTGGAGGCATCTGGGCGGGACAGAGCCGTGTTCCTCTTCTCTAGGACCCCAACTCTCAGATCTCCTGGACCCCGGGCTGGGCCTTGCCCACCCACTGCCGCCTCCCTGGCAGAGCCAGGCATCTCTGATTTAGCAGGAGGAGGGGGCCTCCTGGTGCCGGGCTCAGATCTCCTCGTGAGGATAGTCACGAGGTTCCCCTGCCTCTCCCTCAGACCAAGGCGATGCGAATTTAGTGGAAATCCCACCCATGTCGGCAGTCAATCCCCTCGCTCACCTTCCCCCACGGCCTAGATGCTGATCAGCCCCCGCCTCCCTGGCGTGTGCCGAGGGCAGCAAGCGGCCCAGATCTCAGGGCTCCGTGTGGGCCTGGGTGTGCTGGGGGCTGCCCCTCACATCTGCGGCCGTGCAGTCAGCGTCCTGAGCCCAGGCCTTCCAGAGGCCCTCCCAGGCTGGGCTTGTGGCAGGGGTGAGAGCGTCTAGTGTGTAAGGGACCGAGCTACTCACTGATCTCATTTCTTCTTCACTGCAACACAGTGAGGTGACACCCTGTGTTACCTGCATGTATAGATGGGGAAGCCGAAGTAGCTTTCACCAGGCCCCACAGCTGCGTGGGTCAGGGCCTAGATGTGAGAGCGGGAGCCCATACACTGTGTCTCCCACCGCCAGCCCCCACTCCATCTCATGCCAGAGACAGGTCTGAGCGATGACCAAGCGGATTGAGATGAGGCTGTGACCTCTGTCCTGAAGACCTGAGGTTGCTGGGAATTAGGGGATTAACCCTTTGGTGAGCCCTGAGCCATGATCTGCAGAGTCAGGACAGAACCAGAGGGGTGTTTCCTTTGCCTCTTTCATTTCAAAAGACGGTTCAGGGTGCGCTGGCTCTCCTGGCCCATGGGCCCGGGCTGGAGTTGGGAATTAAGAGGCAGTGGTATAATCCCAGCCCCTGACCACTCAGGGACATGCCGGGCTGGGCCTGTGGACCCCTGGGGTAAGGGTCCAAGGCCAGTCCTGTCCCACTGGGCTTCCTAGAGCAGGAGCAGCAGCTCGTCCCTTAAACAAGGGATGGAACCCTGTGTCCTCCACGGCTCTCTCTCTCTCTGGCCCCTTTCTGACCCCTGCAGTCTGAGTGCTGTTGGAATAAGTGGGTGAGCCCCTCAGACCCCCTTTCCAGAGAGGATAGCCCTAAGGCCCGAATAGCAGATGTTAAATGGTGACTCAAGTGGCAGGGCCTGACCCCTAATGGGAGATAAGTCAGTCAGGATGTCATGAGGAGATTTCTGCCTTTACCAGGCAGCCTCTGGGGGCAGCTCTACCCCTGAGGTCCTGGGTGGTCCTTTGCACACCGGGGTCTTGCAAGCTGCACATTCCCCAGCCTTTCCATCTGTGGCTGGCACCCACTCCCCCCAACCCCCTTCCTCAGCCTGGGCCTCTGACAGCTGCACCTCTACCCTTCTCCCCAGCTCCCCAGACCACAGGCTCAGGTAGGGGCCTCCATGGGCTTCCGGAGAACACTGGGGACTGGCCTTCTCTCTGGGGCACAGGGTGCTGGATCTGGCTGGGTGACACAGCCCAGGAATCCTCATCTGGGTGGCAGACGGCCAGCAGCTGGGCTCTAGGCCTGAAGCAAAGACCCTTGCCTTTCTCTTCCCCTCAGGGAAAAGGCAGCTGTTCAGGGCAGAAAAAGAAGCCCAGATCTCCATAAAAGCCTAGAGCTGGTGTGTGTGATACGGAAGCTCAAGTCTCTCTCAGGGCTCCAGGTCACCCAGGAAGTCTTGAGTGCCTTTCGGGAGAGGGAGGCTCAGCTTTGCAGGTGGCTGAGTTCCTCTAACTTGGGCCATATTCGAAGTGAAAATTCAGAATTTTATACTTTCCCCACCCACTGGAGAAACAAGGTTTTTTTGGGTCAACACTTTATATGAAACTGTAGAGTCTATTTGTTAATAGTTCCTGCTACACCGGTGAATAAAAAACTCAAGGAGCAACTACTCTATGCTTAGTTTTTGTCTGCAACCCCCTAGAAACCTCCGTCCAAGTAACATTACCTGATCCCCGTCCCGCAGCGAAGCAGGGTTTCCCAGCCAGGGTCCCTCCGATCCCATGCATGCGGGGCCCAGCCAGCACAGGTTAAGCCGTCTCATGCCACCTCCTGCGTCATCACTGCATCACCGTATTCATTCTGCAGCATGCCACCCAGAGGTAGGCATTCCTAGCAAACCCACGTCACACGTGGAGACCATGAGGCCCGAAGTGGGATGGGAGTGTGGCCGAGGGCACCTGGCTGGCAGGTGGCCTCAGAGTGTGCCCCCTCCATCATCTGGCGTTTGTGCCCCTTGTCCTCACCTGGTTCCTTCTGCTGCCCCCCCGCGCTGTGTGTCATCTGCAGTAAGCCTGGCACGAGGCGGGCGCTCGTGCAGTATCTGTCAGCCATTCAGTGACTGAAGTGAGGTGAGTGAATGAAGGGGGTTGGTTGGCAGAGACGAGCCAGGCCTTCAGTGGGTGCACGTTTCCCTTCACACGGCTCGTAAGGAGAGTTAACAGACCATCATTTGGGTGAGAGATTGTCCCCGCAGGAGCCCCCCGAGAGATCGTCCTGGGGCGTGGTCAGAGCAGGCCGTGGGGAGGGGGTCAGTTCTGGGGAAACATCCCGATCAGGCCGAGGAGGGGGAGACTGCGGAAAGAGGTTTCTGGTGACACCCCGACACAAGACAGGCTGGCCAGGGCGCCAGGAAGGACAGACCTGGGAGTGTGGCAGAGAGAGGAGACCTGTGCTCTAGAGGCTATTGCCTGGGCTGTGCAATGACTACATTTCCTAGAAAATAATACACATAAGAACACATATAAATAGATGCACGAGAGCCGTGTTAGGATATGTGCCCGGGAGGGAAGGTGGTAGAGGAATGGCTCTGTGGGCATCAAAGGCCGAATAATTAGTGAAAGCAAGGAGGGGAAGCCCTTTCTGGGCCGTGTAGTTCCCAAGTGTCAAAGTGTCAGGGAAATGAAATAGCCAAGGAGAAGGGAAGGGAGCGGCAGGTGGTGGTGGTGGTAGTTGTGGGGGAGCCAGGAGAGTTGTGGGAGTGGGGAGCGTCCTTCGGAGCTAAGCGAAGATGAGCGCGGGTCGCCCACGTGGAATGACACCAGCCGCTTACGTGACGTGAGGCCTCCGAGTGCCCAGGGACTTCAGCCACATGGAGGTTGTCAGTGACCTGGGGAAAGGAGACTCCTTAAAATGTAAATGTGGCCGTGTTTCGCACCCCAGTTGTAATCCTGGAGTACCTCTAATACACCAGGTATTAGCTGGTAGTGTCCCACGTGCCTGCCCACTACCCATCTGTCTGCCCTCATTCTGGGCTCTCCCACCTACCCCACTCCAGACTCCCTGGCTTCTCTGGCTTCACCAAACAGGCCCCACTCACTCCTGCCCCAGGACCTTTGCAAATGCCATTCTTTCTGTGATACTCTTCTGTCTTTGGATGGATGCTCTGTCTCATCCTGTAGGTTTCAGATGAAATTTCTGTGTTTCTGAAAAAACCCTTCCTTGGTAACCTCCCCTTTCTACTCCCATTTTTTGTTTCTTGTTCAGTGTGTATAATGTGTAAATATGTGATTTCCTTGTTTAACCCTGGGGCCCAAACCCCTCGTGTCTCCTTCTATACTCACCCACCCTCTCGTCTCTTCACAGGTGGTTCCTCTGAACCCTTCCAGTCTCAGTTTACTAATCACCCTCCAGAAACACTCTCCCAAACATCCTCCATAAATGATGGCCATCTTACTCTGGTCCTGAGCCATCAAAAGCTGAAATTCCTTGTGGGTGGCAGTGCTTGCTTGTTCATGCCTGTCGCATCTATAGGACTCAGAATTCTCTTACTTACTTACTTACTTTATTTATTTATTTATTTATGGCTGCGTTGGGTCTTTGTTGCTGTGTGTGGGCTTTCTCTAGGTTGCAGTGAGTGAGGGCTACTCTTCGTTGCCGTGCGCAGTGGTGGCTTCTCTTGTTGCAGAGCACGGGCTCTAGGCACATGGGCTTCAGGAGTTGTGGCTCGCGGGCTCTGGAGCGCAGGCTCAGTAGTTGTGGTGCACAGGTTTAGTCGCTCCGCGGCATGTGGGATCTTCCCGGACCAGGGCTCAACCCCGTGTCCCCTGCATTGGCAGGCAGATTCTTAGCCACTGCGCCACCAGGGAAGCCCCAGACTCAGAATTCTTGAGGTCTTGCCTTGGCTGCTTTGTTTGCCATTTCATACCTGGCTCCAGTGCAGGGCCTGGCAAGAGAGTAGGTGCTCGATGTAGTCATATCAGAATGAATCCTTGGTGTGCCCACCTCTCCTGCTCCCTGAGCTCCCCTTATCAAAGAGGTTTTGCAGGCGCTGAGAATCCTGCTTGCCCTCCAGTGGGTTCTGTGCCAGGCTCAGGTGCCCAGAGATGTAGTGTAGATTACCATCCTTGATCAGAGTTGTGTGGGGTTTTTTTGGTTTGTTTTGGGTTTTTTTTTTTTTTTGTATGTGTGTGTGTTTTAGCACTTGGTAAGAAGTAGCACCGTAACTGTGAGTAGTTACACAGCAATCACTTGGCAATTTAATGTTTCAACACTGGAAGTGAACATGGAATGAATGACACGATATGACAAAGCCCATTTCCCACAGAGGGTCCAGAGGAAGGTGACATCAGATGGGGAGGCACTCGGAGGTGGGTATCGAGGAAGGGGAGTTGGGAGTTTGGTTGGAGAGGTGGTGGTGGTTGGAGGGGTGGGGGAATGAGAGGCGATTGGGAGAAACAGCAGCCCAGCAGTGGGTGGCTGGGGTGAAAGGCTTGGAACTTGAAACTTCAGGAGAAATTTTGGCCTGGGGCAAATTCCCCAGAGCAGATGTGACCCGGGCACAGTGTAAGAAGCAGTGACACAATAGCCAAGATATGGAAAGAACCTAAGTGTCCACCAATGGAAGAATAAAAAAAAGATGTGTCGTATATGTACAGTGGAATATCACTCATGAGCAAGAAGGAAATCCTGCCATTTGCAACAACATGGATGAGCCTGGAGGGCATTATGCTGAGTGAGGTAAGTCAGAGAAAGACACACACTGTATGGCGTCACTTACCTGGGGGATCTACAAAAGCCGAACTCACAGAAGAGAGTGGAATGGTGGTTACCAGGGGCTCGAGGGGGTGGGAGGGTGAGTGGATGGGGGAATGGGGAGATGTTGGTTAAAGGGTACACACTTCCAGTTAAAAGATAAGTTCTGGGGATCTAATGTATAGCATGGTGATTATAGCTAATAGCACTGTATTATATACTTAAAAATTGCTAACAGAGTAGATCTTAAGTGTTCCCACCGCAAAAAAGAAATGGTAACTACGTGACACGATGGAGGTGTTAGCTAATGCTCTGGTGGTAATCATTTTGCAGTGTATCAAGTGTATCAAATCAGCATTTTGCACACCTTAAACTTATACAATGTTATATGTCAATTATATCTCAATAAGTCTGTGGGGAAAAAAACTGAGACAGACACCTGGTTCCTGGGCTCTGAGGTCTATTGCCTTGACATCTTCATGAAAGAGGTTTTGGAGAAATAAGGAAGAGGGACTGTGTTCTGAGTTCAGTTCGTATCAGCCCTAGATGCAAAAAAATGTGGGTAGGAAAATAATTCATTGGAAGAGGAAACCAACCAGGGGGAACAGGGGAGTTTACAACCCCCAAAATCTGCATCAAAGGTGGCATTGGACGTCCCCTTACAATATGGGAGGTTACAGCAGACCCATTTGATGTGACTGTCGCAGGACAGTGTGAGACTCAAAAGGCATAAGGGAAATAATTCGCTAAATTTGATGTCATAAAAAAAATTCTTGTGCATTAGGGGAAAAACCCCACAAAGATAAAAGATAGCTGACAGATGGAAAATATTTACGATGTCAAATTTAATGAACCACAGATCAATAAGAAAGCAGCCAAAACCCCAGAGGTAAATGGACAAAGTATAAGGACAGGAATAAACATGTAATTAAAGAAATGGAAGAAACCACAAGAAATGAAAGTTGCTTGACGGCACACGTTTCAA
Organism: Platanista minor; assembly: GCA_004363435.1. Classification (NCBI taxonomy): domain Eukaryota; kingdom Metazoa; phylum Chordata; class Mammalia; order Artiodactyla; family Platanistidae; genus Platanista; species Platanista minor. Next base: position 16,125 of record RJWK010011086.1, on the reverse strand, counting down.
GGAATAACTTTTTAAAAATGCAGTATTGTATTTTTGGCGAACAAATGGCTGGGGGGAAAATGTTCTTAAAATCCAGGGCTGGCAAAGATGTAAGGAAATGTGCATTTCCAAATACGGTCGGTGTGACTTGTTACAAACTTTCTGGAGGGTACTTGTTCTTTTTTCTTGAAATTTAAATGTCATGTTTGTCAGGTTTGACCCTTGGGTCAGAGGTGCCATCAAGATAAGGAGGGAGTGCTTTGCTCCCAGACCTGTGGGTCAGGTGGCCACACCCTGTCCTGATGAGGGCAGGAGGGCAAGGTCGGTGTGGGCTGACCGGATCAGGGTGGTCGGGGGGAGGGGGGACTCTCAGGAAGCCCACGTCCAGGACTCCCCCCCTTGCTGCCAAGGCTGAGGGGGCTACCTCTAGGGTGTTTTGTGGAGCCCCCGAAAGATGGCCCTGGGACACAGGGGCTGGGAGGAGCCCTCGTCCTGCACAAGCCAAGGCTGCAACTGCTGAGGCAATCATGGCAGCCTAAGAGGACCATTCAGATCCCCAGGTTACAGAGGAGGATACTGAGGCTCAGGCGGGTGAGGCCACTTCTGAGGATCCCCACTCAGTAAAGGGCAGACCCTGTCCCTGGGCAGGATGGGAACCACGGGTGTGGCGGCATGATTCCCTTTCCCTTCCTCGGGAGAAGTGGCTGGATCGTGTCCTCACCCGGCACTGGGCCTCGTCCTGCTGCTCTGGAGGGGTGTGAGGACCCTCGGAGCTGTGCATGTTCTCCAGCAGGAGGGACAGCCCCTCGGGGAGGAGTAGGAGACCCCTTCCCCTCAGTCCTGGACCCACCCCTCACCTCCAGGGCCCCTGGCCCCAACCGCTGTGCTCACCTCCCTCCTCCCGATAGGAAGTTGGATGGCTTGTTCTAGTGTCGACTCTGGGCTGAGGGATCCCCTAAGACAGTCCCAGGGGGAGCACCTGGCCAGGCTGACCCTGCCCCCTCTCCCTCCCCTCCTCCAGGGCTGCTCCAACCTCCCAAGAGCCACTGTGGGTCCATCCATCTCCCCACACAGAACTCTGAAAGGCAGCTCTGAACATTCTCCCTTTTTTAAAAAAAAAAAAAAAAGTAAAAGAAAGAAGGAAGGAAGACAGAAAGAAAGGAAGGGGAGAAAGGAAAGAAAAGGAATATCACCTTGTCATTAGCTCTGATTTTGGCATCAAAGCATCCCGAGGTTATGAGTTCTAAGATATTTCATTTGTTTTGACCTCATTTCTATTTCTCTGCTTTCCTTGTGTTTCATTTTCCATTTCTAACTTTCTGAGCTGCATGTAGGTTCAGCTGCTTCTAGATCCAAAATTTACCCCAGAGGCAGTTCTAAAATTTCCACATGGTTGTTTTTGCTTGAATTTTTTCACTTGTTCCTAGTTTCACTGACAGGCAATTACAGAAAATAATCTCTGTTATTTGTACTTTTCAAAAATTTTTGAGGTTTTTGTTGTATAACAGTCCAAAATGGTGAATTCTAATGTTATGTGGTCACCTGATGTTATTAGTATGTAGATTTGCATTTATTTTAATTTGTTGAATATTTAAATTTATATACCATGTATTTATATTTTAAATTATGTAATTTGTAATTCAGAGACTCCTGTGGATAGTAATTTTAAGCTTTCCTTAGGGAAAGCCACAGACAAGAGAGGAGAACAGAAGCGTGCGAATGCTCAGGAGTGGCAAACGGTGGTTTCCTCCCTCCCTCCCTGCCTCACGCCACCCAAGACTTGCATGGATCATGGAGCACCGCGCTGCGGGCCCTGGGGACATGAGCCAGGGAACCCAGGGGTTACGTGTGGGGACGCGTTCACAGCATGAGCAGTGAGAGGAAGGGCTCACCAGACAGAGGGGACGGTGTGGGCAGAGGATGGGAGATGGGTTCTCGGGGACCACAGAAGCAAGGCTTCAGTAGAAGGCAGGAGGGTTGAGGGCGTGTGCCTTTACTGTTGCTGTCCTTCCCTGCCCCCCTGTAGTGATGGTCTGCCCTGGTTACCAGGCGCAGGTTTGTCCCCTGGTCTCCTCTCTGTTGCGGCCCAGCAGACCATTGAGGGTGGGGGCCCTTCAGCAGCCTGGGGAACTAGGGAGGACTTAGCCTCCCGTGAAGCTGTTACAGCGGCAAACCTAGGAGATGCTGCAGGATTTTCATGGCAGGAGAATCTTCTGTACGATATGAGGCCAAGTCTAACTCTCCCTGGATCTCGGTGAGAGATGCTGGAGGGTGCTGTGGTAGGTGTCCTGGTAATAGTTCTCTTGCTTCTGATGGACTCGTTCAACCAGTGGCAGACGTTCTTTACAGGGAGCTGAGAAGCATGCCAGTAGCAGTTCAGCACTAATTCTAGGAAGACGTAAAGCCCTTATCAAGTTTTGTCCTGGAATAGAAGACCAAAGCCCAGAAATGTCAGATGTCCTGGATGTGTCCAAAAGGGATCTGGAGCTACAGAGAGTGATTCAAAGATCTTGGAACATCCCAGTGCAGGTGGCCCGGGTTCGATCCCTGGTCAGGGAACTAAATCCCACATGCCACAACTAAAGATCCCGCCTGCCGCAGCTAAGACCCAGCACAGCCAAACAAACAAACAAATAATTAATTAATTAATATTTTTTAAAAAACATACAAAGATCTTGAAACAAAGCTGGAAAGATCCGTTTCTTCTTCTCAAAACAGGATTCTGTACCTTGAATTGAAAACTCATGATCATTGAAGGCTGAAAGAAACAACGTCACCTCCAGACAGGAGGTGCAGGCCCAAGACAAAGAATATCAGAAACAGCGATTAAACCAGAGTTTCCAGCGGGCAGATCAGGATGGCGGAGTAGGAGGACACTGAGCTCACCTCCCCCCATGAACACATCTGTAATACATGTGGAGCAGCTCTCACTGAAAACTAGCAGGACTTGCAGAAAGGCTCTTCCCCAATCAAAGCTGTAAAGAAAGATCCACATGGAGTTGGGAGAAGTGATCAGGTCAGGAGCTATGTCCTAGCAGGGGACACAGAAGAGGAAGAGGATTGCATGGGCTTGGAGATCCTCCCTGGGGAGTGGGGGGTTTGAGCCACACATTGGATGCCCCAGCTCTGGGGTCTGATGCGGGGAAGATGAGTCCCCTTAGCTGGTTTGAAAACCAGTGGGACTTACTGGAGGGCTGTAAGAGACCTAAACACCACCCTTGAAGAGCGTACACATACTCGTGCTTAGTCCTGGGAGCAAGGCAGAGGAAGCAGATGGAAACCTCCCCCAGGCTCTGGCCAGTTTCATGCGTATGCCAGCCCACAGCGGGAGCCTGCCCAGCCACTATTGGCTCTGGCGCAGCTGTCCCCCAGGGCAAAGGCTGCCATTGCTAAGGGGAAAACACACTTGGGGGGATGAAGATGGCTTGGACCTGGCCCTGCCTCCAATAGGGTGAGGGCTGCTGTAGGTGGTGAGCGTGCAGAGACAGCAGATCAGCAACGACCAGGGCTCTGACAGGCTTGCTGGAACTGTCCCAGAGCGTACCCCAGCCCACAGCGGGCACCTTCTCCAGCCTGTCTTGCTCCAGTGCTGCTCTCCACTAAGATGGAGGTGCTGTTGCTGCGTGGAGGACACACACTTAGAGGGAATGGAACCAGCTTAGACCTGACCCTCAGGGCTTCTGCACCAGCACCTGGGGCCCTGACAGTGCCCCCAGTAGGGACTGATGGCCACGGAGCAGAGGAGACACCCCTGCTCACAGCTGGCTCCAGCTCTAGCCCCTCCATCTCCAGCCCTACCCCCCACCAAGGCGGTAGCTGCCAGCACACCCTGAGGGAAGATGTGACCCACGCTCACTTCCACCAGAGCCACTGGGCACACGCAAACTGCTTAGGAGCACTCTCACACAAGGACACATGTTCAAGACGGGGATAGGTTACTAACTTTCACCTAATGTTATAGAGACAGTTAAACAGAATGAGAAGACAGAGGAATTTGTTTCAAACAAACCAACAAGAAAAAAAATGCTGGTGAAACAGAGAGATTTACCAGATAAAGAGTTCAAAGCATTAGTAATAAGAATGCTAACTAAACTAGGGAAAAGAATAGATGAACACAGTGAGAATTTTAACAGAAAATACAAAAAAGAACCAGTCAGAGAAGAATACAATAACTGAAATGAAAAACAGAAGGAATTAACAGCAAACTAGGTGATACAGCAGACTAGGCGATACAGAAGAACGCATAAACAATCTGGAAGATAGAATAATGGAAGTCAACCAATAAGAACAAGAAAAAGAGATTTTTTAAAAAGGAGGTTAGTTTAAGGGGGCCTTAGGGACAACATCAAGTGTACTAACGCTCACATTATGGGAGTCCCAGAAGGAGAAGAGAGGGTGAAAGGGGTAGAAAATGTATTTGATGAAGTTATGGCTGAATATTTCCCAAAGCTGAAGAAGGAAACAGATTTCCAGGTACAGAAAACACAGAGGGGCCCAAACAAGATGAACCCAAACAGACCCACACCAAGGTATATCAAGATAATTAAAATGGCAAAAGTTAAAGAGAATTTTAAGGACAGCAAGAGAAAAAAAAAGATTCACATACAAGGGAACCCTCATCAGCCAATTTTTCTGCAGAAACTTCACAGGCCAGAAGGGAGCTTTTACAACTCAATATAAAAAAAACCCAAACAGGGCTTCCCTGCTGGCGCAGTGGTTGAGAGTCCGCCTGCCAATGCAGGGGACGCGGGTTTTCGTGCCCCGGTCCGGGAAGATCCCACATGCCGCGGAGCGGCTGGGCCCGTGAGCCATGGCCTCTGAGCCTGCGCGTCCGGAGCCTGTGCCCCGCAACGGGAGAGGCCGCAACAGTGAGAGGCCCGCGTACTGCAAAAAAACAAAACAAAACAAAAAAAAACCCCAAACAACCCAATAAAAAAAATGGACAGAAGACCTGAATAGACATTTTTCCAAAGAACACATACAGGTGGCCAACATTCACATGAAAAGATGCTCAACATCACTAAGCATCAGGAGATGAAAATCACAACCACAATGAGATATCACCTTGAACCTGTCATAATGGCTATGATTAAAAAGAGAATAAATAAGAAGTTCCTTGGTAATCCAGTGGTTAGGACTCGGTGCTTTCACTGCCATGGCCCGGGTTCAACACCTGGTCTGGGAACTAAGATCTCGCAAGCTGCGCAGCATGACTGAAAAAAAAAAAAAATCCACAGAGAGAGAGAGAATAAATAATAAATGTCAGTGAGGATGTGGAGACAAGGGAACCCTAGTACATATACCATTTGTGGGAATGTACATTGGTATAGCCACTATGGAAAACAGTATGGAGGTTCCTTAAAAATTAAAAAATAGAACTACAATATGATTCAGCAATTCCACTCCTGGGTACTTCTCTGAAGAAAACAAAAACACTAATTCAAAAAGATATGTGCATCCTAATATTCATAGCTGCATGTATATTTACAGCAGCTAAGATAGGGGGCAAACTAAGTGTCCATAAACAGAGGAACGGAAAAGAAGATGTGGTACATATTTACAATGGAATATTACTCAGCCATAAAAAAGAATGGAATTTTGCCATTTGCAACAACATGAATGGACCTGGAGAGTATTATGCTGAGTGAAATAAATCAAACAGAGAAAGACAAATACTGTATGTTGTCACTGATATTTGAAATCTAAAAAACAAAACTAAAGAATATAACAAAAAGGAAACAGACTTTTTATATAAGTAGAATTAAGATTAGGAGAAGGGCGCCTAGGATGGCCTTGATTGTGTAGGAGGGGTGAAATGGGATTTTGTCAGTGCCGGATGGAATTCCTGTGGGATTGTTGGATCCTGTTTCGTGTAGGAATAGTAAATGGATGGCTGCTAGCGCTAGGATGATGAAGGGGAGGATGAAGTGGACGGCGAAGAATCGTGTTAGTGTTGCTAGTAGAGAACAAACTAGCGGCTACCATAGTAGAGAGAGAAGTGGGGAGGGGCAAAAAAGGGGCAGGATTAAGAGGTAAAACACTATCTTTAATATAAATAGGTGACAAGGGAATATTGTACAGCACAGGGAATATAGCCAATATTTTATAATAAGCTTAAATGGAGTATAATCCATAAAAATATTGAATCACTGTTGTATACCTGAAGCTAATATAATGTTACAAATCAACTATAGTTTAATTTTTAAAAAAAACAAAGAGCTTCTAGACTTGGGTCCCACATCTGATGATCCAGATGGAGCGCTTATCCGGGACCACATGCTACCCGAGCCCTGGGCCCTTGCTTTTCTCCCCCAACTTTTGCCCCCCGTGGCTGCCAGGCGTTCCCTGCCCCTCCTCTTCCTCCACGCTGTCCAGTGAATCCACACATGGAGTTCATGGTGGGAAGATGTTCTCTTCTACCCCTTCCTCCAGGAAGCCCATGCGGGCCCCTGAGCTGGCTTCTCACCAAGGGGTCTTTGTCCTCCCCGTCGTCCTCTCTCAGGGGCTGGGTCTTCCCTGAACACGCTTATCCAGAACATGGAAATGTGTTACCTCCTAGGTTCGTGACTAAATCCCAAATCACCCCAAGGCCCACTATAATAGCTCACCTTTGTCCAAATGTATTTTTGAATTATCTATATTTGTTTTTAGTTTAAAGAACTCTTTTTACATAAGTCTTTTACTTTTTCTCAGATTGTATCTCAATAGTATTATAAACAAACTTCTGGATAGTATTTAGTAAGTAGTCTTTTTTTTTTTTTTTTTTTTTCTGTACTCGGGCCTCTCACTGTTGTGGCCTCTCCCGTTGCGGAGCACAGGCTCCAGACACACAGGCTCAGCGGCCATGGCTCACGGGCCCAGCCGCTCCGCGGCACGTGGGATCTTCCCGGACTGGGCCACGAACCAGTGTCCCCTGCATCGGCAGGCGGACTCTCAACCACTGTGCCACCAGGGAAGCCCAGTAGTTGTTTTTTAAATGATTCTCTTCATATTTTAATTTCTAGAAAATATAACGGGTTAAATTTAAGTTGATGACACAATTCACTATTTCTTAAACAACTTTTCTCTGGGAGGAGTTCAACCACCAGAGACGTTGGAAATATCAGAACACTTTCTCTCTCCCGATGCTTCTATGTTGCTGGGTAATAAGAGAACAGTGGGGATGATGTCATGGTCTCTGTAAACAGTAGTTGATTAAAGAATGGCTGGGCTGTGCTGATTGTGTGGGGAGCAGGTGTGTGGAATGAGGGGCCCAGGGGGCTCCTGGTGTTCTGGGCCCAGTAGAGCTGCTGCTGCCCTCTGGCTGTCAGGGCCTCTGGTCAGGGCTGGACTGAACTCAGTTACTCAGGGCTGCAGAAGGTGGTTACAGGCTGGGATTCTCAGCTCTGTTCCACCTCTCCAGGGCATCTGGGTCTTTTCAGCTAGAGCAAAGAGCCTGCTCCAGTGGCACCACCGGCTGTGCAGTACACCTGCTGAGGGCCTTGGGGGCAGCCTGTACCAAGCTCTGGGCCAGCAGCCTTGGGGCTGAAGGCTGGGGTATAAGTTGCTGAGCTCAGTCTAGCTAAGCCAGGATCAAGCATGTCCAGGGATGGATGTGGATTCTAGGCAAAGAGCAAGGCTGGGGCTTCTGGGGGATACAGTAAGCCGTCTTGGCACCTGAGGCTTGGATGAGGTCCACCTTGCCAGAGTGACAGTCCAAGAGGTGTCCATCCAGAGCCTGAGCCATGGCTGTGGGCAAAGAATGCACTGGATCTTCAGGGAAATCATGCCTAAGATGCTGTGGGATCAGATGGAAAGACGTTTAAACCAGGCTCTAGAACCTGCAGGCTGTGCCACTTCTAGTAAGTTATGAGAACCTCACTGAGACTCAGTTTCCTTCTCTGCTGTAAGGGAGTAAAGATGGGCCCTGTCTTCCAGTGAGCTTGGGAGGGATATGGTAGATGTAAAGGTACCTAGCAGGTGCTCAGGAGTGGACACTGGTTTATATCAGCCTCCTCTGGGGCACAGCACTGAGTCAGCCTCTGTGGACAAACAGGGATGGGACGATTAGCAAGAAGAGCCCTGACAAAGGGAGGCGCCCAAGGGTGAAGACTCTGTATCAGACTAGGTCAGGGGGAAGCAGGGAATAATCCTCATGGATACATCCAGGGGAGTCAGAGGATTAAGTCAGGGCCTATCACAGCACCTGATACAAAGTAGCCCTCCGTGAAGGTGGAATCAATGAACATGGAGGGTGGTGATGCGTTGTGTTTGTCTGCACGTCCTCTCCTTTGACTGCAGGTTTTCATGCAGCCACCAGAGGGCAGAGCTGACCCCATACATTCCTTGTGGGTTGGAGGCCAGGCTCCCTCTTGTGAGTTCTATTGGGGATGATAGGCCTCAGAACTCAGGGACCACCATTCCTCTCTGTAGGTACAGAAGCCATTCACAGCCCCTGAGAGGTCAGAACCCTTTCCTCAACATTCCATCTCTCTAGAATAAAAAAGTCCAGTTGAGGCAAATGTTCCTACGTCAGTCTGATCAGATCTCTCAGGGCTTCGGTGTGCCTGTGCCCCCTCTCATCCCAGGGAGTACCCCCTTCTTCTGCCTTTGTTAGGGGTGTACTGTTCTGCGGGCGGGGGAAGGATTATGCACGTGAGAGATTGACCCTCAGGTTCTTCAGGAAACCATGGGGGACACAGATGCCATCCAACATTTGTGTCTGCTCTTAAGTGGAACTTAGAAGGGAATGGGAATTCCTGATCAAGGACACTGAAGCCCTGGGCCCAGGCGCTATCCCCCACCCTGCAGCGAGCCAGGCCTCAGGGGCACAGCTGGGAACCGCGGGCTTCCTGAGGATTCTCCCCAGGGTCATAAGAGTCTGAGGCACGGGCAGCAGCGTTTGTGGCACTGTGTCCTACCACTCCCTGGCCTTTTGTGACATGTATCAGCCTGGGTCTCCTTCCCCCCGTGGGCCCCTCTGTTCCTCTCATGTGTCTCTCCCAATCTGGCTAACTCTCTCCTTGCTTCTCTGGGGTGCACCTCAAGCTGTGTGCAACGGCTCTCTGCTGGTCTCTCAGTTCCCTCTGCATTTGCAGGGTGTGCCTGCGTCCTTGTGGGTCTCTGTGATTAGTCACCTGCTCCCTTCCCTGGTTCATGTTTATCCGAGACACTCATCCTCAGGTTACCCTTCCACACTTCACAGGCAGAGGCTCTTTCTCCTCCAGCTTCAGTATCCCTGTCGCTCCTTGGACCAGGCTGGATGCTGGGTCAGGATCTCATGGAGATTCTGTGTTTGTCCTATGGACGTCTGCAGGGCTGTGTACAGACAAGCCATGGCAGTGGGCACAGCCCCAGGACAGTACCGCTGGGTTGCTGGGACAAGGCTTTGTGGTGGAAGCAGATGTGGCTGGTGGCCAGTGGTCACCTGCTGTAGTTGCACTCCTGAAGGCCCTGCCTCTCTGAATGTCCCTGCAGGCCTGGCTCCTGGCCTGGGCAGTGTGGGGTCCATGGCCCAGCATGTGCCCTCTGGTCTTGAGTTGGGGGACAGCCGTGTAGCTTAGGAGAGTCCCAGCTCTGGCACATGGTGGGGCTGTGCTCGCTTTGCAGAGGGCTGAGTTCCTCTGGCTCGGGTCACATATGAAGCACAAATTCAGTTTTTTATATTTATACTCATAGTCATAATTTTTATATTAACACCATCTCCCAGTAAACCAAGATGTGTTTGGTCGAAGCTGTTTTAAATACATGTTGACTGGAAGCTGGAGTCTTTATTTGTTCCTAGTCAGTTTCTCCTGGGTCGGTGAGTAACAACTCCAGCACCCAGCCAACAGGTCCTCTGCCGCGAGGGGACTGGAAAGCAGCAACCACACACCAGGGGGTAGTTTCGGAAGAAGACCCTAGAGTTGGGAGTGATGCAGATGCCAGGGAAGCCCTGCCTGCCCCCGCAGAGGGCGGGCATTGGACGGGTGCCTGAGGAGCTGGTACCCTCACCTGTACAGATGTGGGACGCTCCAGCAAGGATCAGATTTTCCCCACACCAGTCACCCTGCCAGGAGCTCTACCTGAACTGCCCTCTTTTATCATCTCTTCAGCCCAATGAGGTGCAGCAGCCTGTGGTCTGGCTGCCCCTCAGGAGGCCGTGAAGGAGCAGGGTGGGCGGTGCTGAGACCTCCTCCTCGGCCCCATTCTTGAGCCACTTTTAAGCTGGAAGCTCCAGAGAATGCCCTCTCTTCTTGAACATTCAGGTCTTTTAAAAAATGAAACCCAGACCATAGCCTGCCTTAGGCCCACAACTTGGCCTGAGGGGACCTTGCTCCGACATCCCGGATCACTGGGACAGGCGTTGCAGGCCCAAATGTCGAGGCTTTGGTCCCTTCTGAAATGTTTTCAAAAGTCTAGAATGAGTGTGTTGAGGTATTCTTGCTGTAATCTGAGGTTAATTAAATATAGGGGGACTCACAGAAGGGCACTGCACACGAGAGGGTAGAACACATCCTGGCTGTAGGACCAGGAGGAAGGAGCCTCTGTAGAGAGCTCTGTGGACACTCCCACAGCTGACGCCACGGTGCTCCGGGGCCTGGCTCCTGGGTGAGCCAGGAGGGGGCCAAGGCTGTCACGGGAGGGTCACGTGGGTGTCAGGATGTGGACTCAGGTGTTCTCTGAGGACAGTGGAGGCCCTGGATGACTGTAGAGAATGTGGGGGACGAATGGGGAGATCCATGATGGGAAAAGTCCCTTCAGTTCCAGTGTAAACACGAGGCTGGGATCAGACCAGAAGCTGGTTGTTCCGTGAAGCAGGGCGAAAAGAGAATCCCATGTTGTCCTGAGCCTGGAGTTCCTCCCAGGGGAGCAGCTGTGACTGCGTAGAGCACATGCTAATGTACCTGTTTGATTCTGAAGACCAGGGCCTCCTTGATCCTGTGATGCACTGCAGTTAAACTAAAGTGTTGTCCGTGAAGAAGCTTGCAGGCCATCGAAAGTTCCCTCCTGTCACAGTGTAGGTGGCAGACGGTTTCTCTAGCTCCCTTAGGCTGGGACCCAGGTGCAGCCCATCCTGCATCTTTCCTGGGGAGAACCCCAGCCTGCTTGCTGCTAACCCCTCCCTGGCCCTGCTGTCTGCCTGTCCTGTCCTGTCCCACAGGCTGCTCTCGGCTTTGTCTCCACCAGGCAGCCTCGTGTAAACCACCAGCAGAGCCTGAGCCCTGGATGGTGCCTCCTCTCTGGGCTTTGCACGTGAGGTTTGCAAGGTGTCTGAAGCCCACTGCCCCACAGAAAGGGACACTTAGGCTCTGTGAGAAGCCTCTGCACTTGGTCAACATCCCTGCTTTGATGGACACTCATCCCCAGGAAGGCTGGACGGGAGCTCCAGCCACACTTGGTCCCCTCCTTTGCTCTGTCCTGCTGTGTCTTGCCTTGCTGTCCGCCCTCCCAGTGTAGCCATGGAAACTCCCTCGGGAGAGTCATTCTAGTCCAGGTGGAGGCAGGGATAAAGCAAATCCTGAGCTTTCTCACCCTCGGCTCCTGGATGTTCCCTGCCACTTCAGGAGAGCTGGGGTTTGTTTTAAATACCAGCCCCATTTGTAACCCATACACTCCACACTTCAGCCCCTGCTCAGTAGCCACACAGAGGTCGGGAAGACTTTTCATCTGTATCTGAGCCAAAAATCAGCAACTTTGACAAGGTGGGCCCGGACTAAACCCATAAGAAGATGACAGCGAGCCAAAGGAGGTCTCTCCTGCCTCACCCAAAGCCTCTGCTTGATGGTCCCTGCAGGTAGGTTTGCCAGATAAAATATAAGATGCCCACCTACACCTGAACTTCAGATAAACAATGAATAATTTTTTAGTATAAGTATGTCCCAAATGTTGCATACTTGCAGTAAGAAAGTATTTGTTCCCTTGTGCACTGTTGGTGGGATTATAAACTGGCACCTGGGTCTAGCCACTATGGGTAACAGTATGGGGGTCCCTCAAATACTATATGATCCAGCCATCCCAGTTTTGGGTATATATCCAAAGGAAATGAAAACAGGTTTTCAAGGAGATATCTTCATGCCCATGTTTATTGCAGCATTATTCACAGGTATTCACAACCTAAGTGTCCATTGATACATGAATGGATAAAGAAGATGTGCTGTATACATACAACGGAATATTATTCACCCACGAAGAAAAGGAAATCCTGCCATTTGCGGCAACATGGATAGTCCTTGAGGACATTATGCTAAGTGAGATAAGTCAGACAGAGAAAGACAAATATTGTATGACATCCACCCTTTTTTGTGCGTGGCAGAAAAGGCAGTCAGAACACTCCAGACAAGAGAAGAATCATGCTCAGAGAAAGAGTGACATGGAAAGCACCCCTCAGTTCCATGAACTTGGAGCATCCTCTTAGAAGCTGCAGAAGGAGAGTCGTGGAACACAGGGTGAAGTAGGAGGTAAGGCCAGGTAAATAATTAATTAGTCATTTTATTAGAATTTTTATGACACACTTTAATATATTGGCATTAAGCCATGTGAGTGACTTAAGTTAAACAGGTGACTTAAAAGATTAAATAAAATACCCCATGATACTCTTTCATGTTTTTAAATAAAAATAATATCTGAACCAGTGTTAATTTCTTGATTTTGATGGTTATATTGGAAAACATCTTCATATGAAATATAAACTAATATACTAAGGTGATGGAGTATCATGTTTGCAACCTACTCTCATAGGTTCAGAAAAAAATTTGTAGTGCACCTGCATCTTTCCTGTAGGTTTGTTATGACTTCAAAATAATAATTTTTTTAAAAATCCCAGAAAACCATGACTCAGGAAGTTACATAACCTGACCTAGGCCACAGGGATAACAAGTGGCAGCTCCAAAGTGCAACTCAGGTGTGTCTGACTCCTAAGTCCACACCCTTCCCAACCAACCATGGCGCAGACCTCCAGGCTGCCTCCCCCCAGACCCTTTAAAATCTGCACAAGAAGACCCCTGCTCCCGTTCCTTCACCTGCAGAACCGCATTCCCTCCAAGCCGAGTTGTGGTCCTTAAGCTGGAGCTGCTCCCCAGTTGCCCCAACCCTGCACTGGCCCTGGCTCCCCATCCTGTGCCTGACAGAGTTGCAGGGCACGTGACAGACAGCGGCAGGGCAGATGAAAGCACTCGGGGCTCCAGATAGGCTCTGACGGGCTCCCTGCTCCTGGGAGAGGGATTCCATTAGCTGAGCTCCCACTCTCCCCGAGGATCTCAAGATTTTTCGGACCGCTCAGAGGTAAGCATGGCGATTTCTTCCTGTCTCTGTTCCCCATCGTTACCATCCCTACGTTAGAGATTCCCTCCTCATCAAGTGGCTCGAAGGGGGAATCTTATCAATTAAGGCTTCACGTGTCATTCCACTACTTAAAGAAATCACCACTGCAGGTCATCAGACATCACCAAGGCCAAGACAGAAACTGCTGTCCTCCTGAGACCTTCCAGCCCTGCCCTGCTTCCCCACCTCTGAGCCTGCCGGGGCGGAGGAATGGGGAACCCGCCAAGGGTTCACCTGTACCTGTGAACCATGGTCCATCAACTCAGCTGCAGGTCCCAGAAGCAAGAGCTGGGGGCTCAGTGGTGAGCCACGCCCCATGACAGACAGTTTGTTCCAGCTCAACCTGACCACCCTTTGGCTTCAGACATGACCTCTGCACACTCTGGAGCCCTGTGGACACTTCCAAGAGCCAAAGAGGCTCTGGAGCTGGAATGGCCCCAGGAGACAGCCCTGTATGTCACTGATCTGCCTCTTTGCTCCCCTGGGCAAAGAGTCCAGCCCTGGTATGTTCTCTCCAGCTGGTGGGCCTTTGGGGGATCGTGATTCTGGGGCTGCGAACGTGTCACTAGCCAGGACCGGGAGGCCAAGGCCTAGGAGGGAGAGCGCTCCCTTTGCCACGTGCCTCCATCGGTTCCCGTGTAAGTGCTCACGTCCTTCACTGCTTCTGGGAAACTGGATGGAGGGAGAGTGGGTGGCCTCCGGTCCATGGGAATTTTCCCTTCTTACCGATCTGGAGTTTCTCTTTAGCGAGTTTCCTAAGTGGCCCTCCAGCCTGAGTGCCCTGTGGGGAAATGTACTTGGTAAACAAGATGGCAGCTTCCTGCCTGGCTGTCCTGGAGTAAAGGCCCTGGTGGCAGGCCCCTCTCTGGGGTGGAGAGGAAGCCTGGTAGCCTACATCAGTATAAATATTGCTGTCCACCTCGCCACCCTGATCTGGAGGCAGGGAGCCACACAGCCTCTGTTTGTGTGGGTGAGTTTAGCCCCATCCCCTGGGTCTTCCCCAGGGTTGCAGCCGCATGAAGAAGCCCAGCAACCACAGGCTTCACTATGGGTCAGGCAGGGAAGGAGGGGCCCTCCCTGGGTACCACTGGGACTTGTTCCACAGAACCCTAACTGTGGGTACAGGAAGATGGGCTTGCAAACAACCTCATACTTCACTGTGCTCCTGGGCCAGGCCCATTGGCCCCAGGGATTCAGCAGGGCCTGCAGGGTGGAGGCAGGGGGAGAAACAGCCTGCCAAAGAGAAAGCCTCCCGAGAAAGAAGGGAGGCGGGGACTCCCTATCATTGACCGCCGTGGGGTGGCCAAGACTGTGGGCCCTGGTCATCTCTGCTCATCCTCAGGATCATGATCCCTTAGAACTCAGAAGGAGGGTAGCTGAGAGTATGAGGGAGAGATGGAACGAGTGAATGTTGACCACATCCTTCCTCCCAACAGGCTGGGAGGGACAGGCCAGGATTGCCTCCAGGACAGAAGTTTCAGCTGAAGCCAAGAGAGGTGAAGTGAGTTCCCCTCGGTCACAGAGCGAGGAACAAACAGAGACTCCATTAGAACCCAGGTCCTCTGACTCTCCAGAGCTCTTTACAACTCCTCACCTGCCCAGGTACCACTCCACCTCCAGCCAGAGGGATGGGGCATGAGACCATGTTAGATACCAGGTGATGCTGGGGGTTTCCAAGGATAGTCTGGGTCTTTCCAGAGCTCCTGTCTGTACCTGCCCTGGCCCTCAGGCTCCATCAGGTGCCTGAATCTTGACAAAGCACAGCAAGGGGAGACCTTGGCACATGCTTCAGGTGGGCCACAGCCCTTCCTTTCTACAGAAGGAGCCGCTGGAGCAGGCGCCATGCTGCTGTGCTCTTTGACTCTCACCCTCATCTGCCTGGTGGTTTCTGGCCTTGAGTGCGACATGAAGGAAGTTTGTCTTGGAAGCCCTGGCATCCCTGGTACTCCTGGATCCCATGGCCTGCCAGGAAGAGATGGGAGAGATGGCATCAAAGGAGACCCTGGACCTCCAGGTACTGAGTGGGAGCTGAGGGACAGTGACCTGTTTTCAGGGGGACTTGCTGTCCAGGGTTCCAGGCTGAGTTCAAGGGTCAGCTGGATGGTGGGAGTTTCCTGGGACCCTTAGACTGGAGCAGCCCTGGAGGATCCACCCTCAAGGTGCCTGTGGAGTGACAGGCGAGTCAGCCTGGCTGATAATGGAGGTCCAGTCTCATCAGCCCCAGCCCACTGTGGGTGATAGATAGCATACATCCTTGTCCCCCTCTCTCTGCAGGCCCCATGGGTCCCCCTGGAGGAATGCCAGGCCTCCCTGGGCGCGATGGGATGATTGGAGCCCCTGGCCTCACTGGAGAGCGTGGAGAAAAGGGAGAGCCTGGTGAGAGGGGCCCTCCAGGTGAGCAGGATGTGGCCAGTGGACAGAAGCAACTGGACACCGTGCCCATGTGGTCAGTTACATGAGGGTTGATGGGGATCAGACAAAACCACGGAAGTCCCCAAAGGGTATAGTTTTCAACCTAGATAAGAGAATATGAGGTTGATAAATCAGAGGGGTCTGGGTCATGGGCCACAGCACAGGGACTGGTGGGTATTGGAAGTGTTCCACACATCACAACAGCTGATGGGGAGACACAGGGCGTCAGGTGTGGGAAATGGGACAGCGCTGCGAGGAGGGGAGGCACTTCCTAGCGCTGAGGCATAGAGGCATTCTGAGGGTGCAGGGGGTTATGTGGACCAAGGACCAGACAGATGATATCACTGGGAACCCCGCATGTCCAGGGCAACTCTGGAGCTCTGAGCAGTAATCAAGGTCCATCAGGAAAGTCAGAGAGAACCACATTTGCTCTTATGGTTGGAAGGTGGGGAA
>RJWK010011085.1:26060-42664 GCA_004363435.1 Platanista minor | reverse complement strand
CTCTCACTGTTGTGGCCTCTCCCTTTGCAGAGCACAGGCTCCGGACGCGCAGGCCCAGCGGCCATGGCTCACGGGCCCAGCCGCTCCGTGGCATGTGGGATCCTCCCGGACCGGGGCACGAACCCGCATCCCCTGCATCGGCAGGCGGACTCTCAACCACTGCGCCACCAGGGAAGCCCCCGACCTTTACTTTTAAGAAAAGAAATGAAAGCAGTAGTCTGTCTCCCTTTCCCTCTCTTTTCCCTCCTGCTTCCTCCCACCCCTTCCTCCCTCTCTCTATACATAGATAGAGAGATATAGATATGGGACTGAATTGGATTAGATATTCTGTATCAATCAATCATTTGTTGTTATAAGTATTTCAATATAATTTCTAGCATTTATGTAGCACTTTGCAATTAGCTGAACACTTATGCACACAATAGCTCAGCGAATACGCTCAACAATCCCTTGAATCATAGGTAGTAGTATCCATAATTTTAAGATGAATAGATGTACTTGGAACCATCAATCTAATGATGCAGTGGCATTTCAAATAGTTGTTAGAAGAGAAACTCAAATCAAAATTCCTTAACCAGCTCATGGAGACTTCTTCCAAAGGCATTTTAGTAACCTACTGAGAATTGCCTTATTTTGTAGACCTATGATTTAAATTAGAAATAAACCAACCAAATCAGCATATGGAAGAACGAGCTAGAAACAAAAGGAGAAAACAAAAGAAGTAAAGTTTGATTTAAGGAAAGCAGTATTGTATTTGCTTAAATCTTGGAAATAAAAAAGAAATCAAGATTTTAAATGCTTAGAAGATTTAAATTTTAATTTAAAAGTAGATTTAAAATTTTAGATTTTAGTAGAGAATAGAAGGGAAGTAGTGTGAAATTTGAAATTTAGTGCTGATTATATACATAGTGAATAGTTTAGAATAATTATGGGAAGCATGATACCGGGAGTGTCATTTGGAAAGCCTGAGCAGTAGGGGAAAGAATTTCCTGTTAAGAAGGATAATTTGAACAAAGGATTTGGCAGGTACTTATAGAGAATAAGTTTTGTATTCAAGAGAGAATAGTGAAAGGCAGAATTGAATATGTAGGATAGGGTCATAGCTATAATTACAGTACATACATTACAGTACAGTTAAACCCTGTAAGGCTCATAATTAGCTAATTATTAAAAAGATATGATAAACTATTACCCCAAAACACAAAGTCGAATGACTCGTGAATATGAATGTTAAGTCACCTGTAACTCTAATAAATAACACTCTGATGATGTCTTGTTGTAAGCATTTCTCTCTCATTAGAAATATCTTAGGGCTTCCCTGGTGGCGCAGTGGTAGGGAGTCCGGCTGCCAATGCAGGGGAAACGGGTTCGTGCCCCGGTCTGGGAAGATCCCACACGCCGCGGAGCAGCTAGGCCCCGTGAGCCGTGGCCGCTGAGCCTGCGCTTCCAGAGCCTGTGCTCCTCAATGGGAGAGGCCACAACAGTGAGAGGCCCACGTACCGCAAAAAAAAAAAAAAAAAAAAAGAGAAATATCTTAGTACTGCAGCCCATTGCTATGTCTAGATTCCAGGCTCACTATTATGATCAATAGATTTTTGGAGGAAGAAGCTGAATAATTGAATTACATCGCTACTCACCTAAGGTGAACAAGAAAATAGAAGCAGTTGAAATTGGTTAGAAACGATGCTTATTTAGTATTTTTATTAATTATAAATCAGTTTTGATCTCTGAAGGCATATATTATTGAAATCTGATATTTTAATATTTATTTCAATTATAGCCTCCACAGATAATATGAAAACTCTGGTACCACCATCACGAATACTTTACCTCTTACGTGCTCATTATTTTTCCTTTTCTTCCTGCCTCATGTTTACCCACAGCCAATATTCAGGAACTTTGATACTCTTATGGCCTTTGATGTTTGGAGACTACACATAAACATAGTGGAAATATTTTGATCATTTCAGTAGGTTGTGAAATATTAATTTTTACATTTCATGCTTGCCCACTAGGAAAGCAGAATCAAAGTGTTTAAATCGTAAAAATATCTGAATATGAATTATGTGGACAATTTAAGTATGTCAATAATTTATATTACTTACGATGAACTTTTAATATTATTAATGAATAAAGCAATTCACATTTTAAAAAAATTAGTGTGTCCCTCTTTAAAAAAAATGAAATCTGAATCAGATATGTAATTTTTAAAGAAGTTAATAATGAAGTTTTTCTCTCTTTGAAGAAGGATAGAAAGAAAGAAAGAAGAACAAGATGTATTGGCCTCATCGTTACTTCCTGCCCTGGAACCAAAATTACCTTTGAGACATCCTAAAATTACATACAACAAAGTTTGAAAATGTGGTCTCAAGTAGAGATGGGTGTGGAGCATAAGGGGGATACCTTCCAAGTACAGATAATGTCACAACATTGTAGGGTATTTTTTCATGGTTAATTTGAAAGAAACCTTTCCCTTATGAATCTGGAGAAGAAAAGAGACATTCAGGATGTGAAGGCTATCTTCAGATATCTGAAGACAAATGCCTTCTAGGAGTAGCATGATGCGTTTTGCACATAGCCCATTTGTATCAAATTTAGACAAGTGGATGGAGAATGCAAGAGTATAGATATCACACCTTTTTCAACATGAGGAAGAACTTGCTGCTTCAAATGGAATTGGGTGGCCAAGAACAGAGTGAGTTTGTGATCACTGTCTCCTTGTGTGAAACTTGGAGATTTTTAGCAGGGATGCTCTAAGGGTTATTATCTATTGTGTGAGTTGAATAATTCTTTCCAGACTTGAGATTCAATGCTTTTAATGGAATACCAGACTTATAACAGTGATGTTTATCTTGAAGATTTACTTTTATAATAGCTTCAGGAAGAAAAATTAGATTTATATTTATACTTGAGTAAATATTTCCCCAGAATTTATATAGTACCTTAAATATAACATATACAATATTTTTTAAAACAAAAATTAAGATTTTGGCTCTGTTTTAACAACCCTTCTCCATGTGGGCAATGTAACGTCTCCTCCACTTTTGCTTCCAGTGGTCGGTGACTCTGGTTTCCTTTAATAGAGATGGTCAGTTTAAAGGAGAGGCTGATCTATAGACATATAAGATAATCCAGCTTCATGGAACACCTTGGAGTCTAATCTCCTTTAATTTACAAGTAAAAGTCTTCTTAACTTCCTGGTATTTTTATTTTCCCCAGTCTTACCACATGGAATTATTTTGTTCTTTGATCCAGATCTATTCTTTCTAGGTCCCTAGACTTTGCTTTCTGGTTATAGTTCAAACATTTTTGTCTATTTCTTGTTTAAGCTGAGATTCTTTCATTTAATGCAGGCACTATTATATTTTTCAACTGATGGTGGTTCCACTCTATATGCATTTTAAATCAATTATAATTCTCTGCCTACTCTAGCAATTGATCTTTCCTGAAAGAATTGATTTCTAATTCAGTAGAGATCATTATTCCTATGTCTTTTTCCCTATCCTGCCCTAGTCTTTTTTTCCCAGGAGCTTTATTCAGTATCCTAAACAGATGGTTGATTGTCCCCAGACTAAAAGCCTTACCCAGGTTTACAAAGCCCATGATCTGGCTGTTGCTTACCTTTCTGATCTAATTCCAGATTACTCTTCTCCCAGTCCACTGTATACAGCTTCATTTGCCATTGTGCTATTTCTTGACCAGACCAAGGTGGTTCCAGCCTGAGGCCTTCGCAGCAGACTGGAATGCTCTTTACTCCTGATTTTTGTATGACTAGCAACTACCAATATTTTGAGATCTCAGTTTAAATTTTACTCCCATAGATATGTCTTCCATAAAAAACTAAACAGAGTAGCCTTTACATATTACCCTACTTAAACTTTCTATGGTTTACTCATATCTATATTGTATTAAAATCATTTATGTATTTGCATTATTCTCCATCTCCCACACAAGAATGGGTGATTCATTAAAGTAGGTATGTTATCTGTTTTGTTCCCCAAAATCTCCAGCACCTAGAAAAGGACCTGACGTATAATGGGAACTCAAAACATATTTGTTGAATGAATGAACAAGTAAACGCAGGTTCCATCACTCCGAATGTCCTTACATGTTAATCTGGCTGAGGGTGAAATCTTTCAACTTTATTATAACTGAAGCTTGCAAGATAAATAATAGATTTATAATCTTTTCCTAATTTCCTTCCATAGAGCAGTAAAAAAGGTGTTAGCAAAAACATACCTGTATATATTCATGTAAAAATAATCAAAAATTAGTCACGGGTTTCCCTGGTGGCGCAGTGGTTGGGGGTCCGCCTGCCGATGCAGAGGGCGTGAGTTCGTGCCCCGGTCTGGGAGGATCCCGCGTGCCGCGGAGCGGCTGGGCCCGTGAGCCGTGGCCGCCGAGCCTGCGCGTCCGGAGCCTGTGCTCCGCAGCGGGAGAGGCCACAGCAGTGAGAGGCCCGCGTAACAAAAAAAAAAAAAAAAAAAAATTAGTCACATTGTCATTTTGGATAACAAAGAGAATGATATTTTGGAAGTTAAAAGATCAGAAAAGATGCCACTGGAGGTAATTTTAGAGATTTTAATTTTCACAGCTTTTTTGGTCTTAACACTCTTTCCTTCTTTGACACCTTTTCATTCACATGAACTATCAAAATAGCACTTAGATTACCTCTTGCCTAGATATTTTAGTACACACACTTTATAATGAGTTTAAATAAAAATGTTGTTTAAGGGTGATGCCTTAAAGTTATATTCTAAACTTTTTCATTGTAGATGGATTGTTTGAGAGATTTCTTAATATAATTTTTGTTTTCTATAAGAGCTGTATCATTTGTTGTGATTTGGAGGAGAACATGTTTTTCACTCTTAATTTGCAAATATTTTATATATCAAGAAATTGTAGCGCTACTTTATAAACTTCCAGTGTTAGAAAGATGATCTAAAATTCTCTTGCTTTATCGAATTTCTTAGTTTCTCTCCTGACTATTGAATGGTAGCCCTATAGCATTATTATCATGTTTTTAATATGCATGTTATAATGTTAAAAATAATTATGTAAAGCAAAATCTTCTTCCTTATAAAGTCCTTTTCTTTCTGTTAATAGGAACATTTTCATTATCACTCCTATTTATTACACTAGCTGCAATTAATGTAAAGAAATATGTATCTGTACCAATTCACCAAAAAACCAAAATCCTGTACCTATATCATTCTGTTTTTCATATCATATAGTGTATGACTGTTTTGTGAATATTAAAAAAGTCATGTTTGTGCAATTTTATTTTTTCATTATTGTCTTGGTCTTCCATATTTATTCATTTATGTAATATGTACCATTTGTCAGTAAAATCACTGTGTATGTAAATGGCAAAAATGTATGTATATCCTTTTCACCCTAATGTCCATCACAAACCTTACTACAGCATCTTTCCAAAAAGGTTAAGTGACCTGAAACATATAAATAAATATAAAACAATCCATATAAGTGTAACAGTACAACAAACGAAACTAATAAAAAGAAAACCTCTCTGAAACTTTCTACACCCATTACTTTATCAAGCTTTTTGTGTGTAAATATTTAGTTCAATAACCAGTATTTTTATTGACATAGATATTAGTGCCCATAAGTTATAACAGAATGCTGTGAATCTTTAACAAATATAAATAGTCTTTATATTTTTTCAGGTAGCTTTCTCTACTTTCAATAATTATATTTAATTTTCTAATCATTGTTAGGAGTTAGGATATGGTTTTTGGCTTACTTAAGATCGTGATTAACTAGGACACAGTTACACAGTCAGTATCACACTAGCGACTAGGAGATACGATGTCCTCAGCTCCAGGGTTATCTGTGGGGCCTGGGGTGGTGGAGTCCTGGGCCTACGGCCTGCAGCAGAGAGCAGCCCCGGGAATAGCCCCTAACAGGGCTCCTCTGAGGCCGGCCTGAGCTGAGCGGAGTCTGATGGTGCGCCCTGCGGTCCCCGCAGGTGGCAAGCACAGTGAGCGACATCCAGCCCTTGCTGCTTCACTGCGACATGCTGAGCGCAGCCCAGGAGGCGCTCTACCTCCCAGACATCTCCTTCAGCAGCCAGCTGCGGAGCGCGCCACTGCTCATCGTGGACAAGGGCCCCGTGGAGCTGCCAGAGGAGTTCGTGGTCCAGGTGCCCAAGGAGCTCAGATCTCAGCCCAAGGTGCGGCCAGCGGTGGGGAAAGAGGGCTGCGGGTGGCTGGGCAGGGGCTCCTGGGAGGCTCAGCCTCAGGCAGTGGCCCAAATGTGTCTTCTCACATACTTAGTCTCTTCATCCACTCATAGTGGCTGATGTTTGCACCCACTGATATCCTGATCTGTTGTTGAACAATGCATGCTTGTTCTACATTAGAGCCTCATCACTGTCTCAGAACGTTTGACTTTAAATTTCTGATTGGGTTTGAAATATCTTTGCATTATCACAGGAAGTTTACAATTACTCTTAGTGAAAATGTCAATGGTTGTAAAATTTGAATGGTTGTAAAAGGCATGTTTTAACATTTCTGATCATCTGCTTGTTTGAAATAAAATTCACATCAGTGGAAACTACCAAGATTTTTGAGGCGACTATGGTGAAAACCTCTTGGTTAGGAATTGTGTATAGTCATCTAAAGCATAAAACCAGATAGAAAAGTGATTTTTACACAAGGAACCTAATTTTCTTATGAAAATGTTGGAAAGTGCTATATTTATAATATTATCTCTGCAGCTGGCAAGTACAGTGAGTGACATCCAGCCCTTGAAGTTCCAGTGAGGAATATTATACAATATTTGCACAAAATTCAATACTGTTTTTTTCCTCAATACTTTGTATATATATTTTTTACCTTTACGTAATATTTAGGCAATATAATTTTTCTTTTTACTAACCAAACTCAATACAGACACTTTTATCCCTCTAATTTCCCTCAGGGAATATAATATGTATAATGTAATATAATATAATATAATATAACATAATATACAAGCATTATATAATATTTATATATTTATTAAGTATTTATATAATTATATAAATATTATATTTGTAATTTTCTTTGTGTCTGCAGCATGAAAAAGGCTGAGAAGCATTTGGCAGGTGGAACCATGAGTATCAAGCCCTGTTCCAAAACACACTCACCTCTCCTATAGCATAATTTAATAATTATATAGGAAATACTGGCAAAGGAACATGAAATGCCACTATATTAGTTGAGCTTATCTTCTAAGCCCCATTACAGAACTCCCTGGTAAAATAAGTTGGAATACTGTATTTTAGTTCAGGGACTAAGGTTAATGCATCACCCTTTGATCAATTTGAGATTTAAGAGACCTGTGAAATTTAAACCTAACTCTTCAATTCCTGCAGCCACATAAAAAGAGTAAGTGTGTGGTGACTTTCGCACTCACAGTGGCTCTTTCCACTCAGTCACATTGTTCAATCAGTGGCCTAGAATCTTTCAGTTCAGATTAGCATTTCTTCCCTAGTGGTAATGATTGGGGGGCAGTGGAGGTGGGAAAGTTAGTGCATATGTTTCTACAGAAGCATGTAGAATTGACTCCAGTGTGTTCGGAAAAATCAGGGAAAATGTATGGTAAACATTCTTTAAGAACTACATTTTTTTCTTTTCTGTTTTGCTTTGCATTACCATTTCAAACCTGAAATTCTCTAAATTGGATGCAGTTACATTTTTCACAAAATGTGCTTCAGCAATCACAAGGTTTTCATAATATTGGCTTTTGATTTATATTGTAAAATAGTAACATGAAATTAATATTATATAATTTACCCAATGCATATATGTTCATCAGTTTCTAGTGAAGAAGAAATCTAGAAATGAATTTTAATTTTTGAGTAGATGTTATAAATGTTTAAATCAGCAACTATAACATAAACACACACACACACACATAAACACCTGCTGGCAATTCTGTCTTGTGACAAAAATTTAGAATAGCAGTCAATTAGAATAGTTTTTCCTATAGTACTTTTACTAAGATGTTGGCTGAATTTTTACATTCCCCCGCTTTTTTTTTTTTTTTTTTTTTTTCTGTACGCGGGCCTCTCACTGCTGTGGCCTCTCCCGTTGCGGAGCACAGGTTCCGGATGCGCAGGCTCAGTGGCCATGGCTCACGGGCCCTGCCGCTCCGCGGCATGTGGGATCTTCCCGGACCGGGGCACGAACCCGTGTCCCCTGCATCGGCAGGCGGACTCTCAACCACTGCGCCACCAGGGAAGCCCTCCCCCACTTTTATAGCTTAATAAGATTTTTCTATATTACGGGCTTTTACTTTTTGCCACGTATGTGGCAGATTACAGTCTAGTAATGGGATTAGGTCACGTTTTTCTACCAATTTACAAATAGGAAAATTGTATTCTGTTTTGGACAAAGACAAAAATGAGGGTACAAGGCAGCCTTTATGTGATCTTGTAAATGAAGACTGATGTAAATGTCATGTGATTTAAAAGGAGCCTACAGAATCATGTTAATCTGTTATGATGAGGCCATACTTTTTGAAAGTTGCTTTTTGTGCAAAAGTAATTTTATCAGTGAGATAGAGAACAACTGAAGGTCGTCTTAAATGTTCCCTATAGAAAGAATAAAGAAAGCAAAGTGAATATTACAGGGGCATACTCTTGATATAGAAGATAGTACATACAGCTAGAACACTTGGACCGTTATTAAAAATGAAATTAAAATGGGAGAGACCACATTACCTTGAGCTCTTCAAACTGAAAAGACATGAAGAATTCAAACTAGAAAATGTCAATGAACTCCAGCTTCCTCCCTTCCTCCCCCTGTCTTTCTAAAACAAAAACAACAGTATGTTATAGAAACAAGATAATTTAAGATATAGAAAAATCAGAAAAAAATTGAAATAATGAAGACTGATATTAATGCAGTCTTTGATTGGAAAATAAAATTGATATTACTTTAAAAAATTAACCTCTATTTGTTCTATCGATAGCCAAACAAGCAAATAGAAACCCAACACACACAACCTTAACAACAACAAAACTCCTTTTATTTGTTTGAAATTAAACTTTGACCCTTTTTTCCCCTTTACATTCATTTGACTCCAGATAGCTAATAGCAGTTCTTGAGAGTTAATGAGTGTTTGGATTCACAGGAATTAGGACTTCACAGTAGAGCAGCAAAGCATAAAGAATTAAAAAAACATTGTTCTCAGAAGACCTGTTTCTCCTTAGCGTACTAAGGCAGAAGGAAGTCTGAGGGCAGATTGCACAGTTAATGACTACATATCACGACATTTCCTTGAAGCTAAAGGAATGTTGATGTGATTTTTATCAGCATTTTCCTTGCTTTAATTGTGATTTTCATGCAGATGCTTAAAAAGTTTATTGAGAAGATCTACAAATAACCTTCCTGCAAGCCATACATACAGTGTGCAGGGCTCATACAAGTGTTCTCTCAACGTACAGCTAAAACATTTCAATCCTGACAAGTCATAAAAACTTTACCCTGTACTCTTTTTTTTTTTTTAACATCTTTATTGGAGTATAATTGTTTACAATGGTGTGTTAGTTTCTGCTTTATAACAAAGTGAATCAGTTATACATATACATATATCCCCATATCTCCTCCCTCTTGTGTCTCCGTCCCACCCTCCTTATCCGACCCCTGTAGGTGGTCACAAAGCACCGAGCTGATCTACCTGTGATATGCGGCTGCTTCCCACTAGCTGTTTTACATTTGATATTATATATAAGTCCATGCCACTCTCTCACTTCGGCCCAGCTTACCCTTCTCCCTCCTCATGTCCTCAAGTCCGTGCTCTACGTCTGCATCTTTATTCCTGTCCTGACCCCAGGTTCTTCAGAACGATTTATTTTTTAGATTCCATATATATGTGTTAGCATACCATATTTGTTTTTCTCTTTCTGACTTACTTCACTCTGTATGAGAGACTCTAGGTCCATCCATCTCACTACAAATAACTCAATTTCGTTTCTTTTTATGGCTGAATAATATTCTATTATATATATATGCCACATCTTCTTTATCCATTTATCTGTTGATGGACACTTAGGTTGCTTCCATGTCCTGGCTATTGTAAATAGAGCTGCAGTGAACATTGTGGTACATGACTCTTTTTGAATTATGGTTTTCTCAGGTTATATGCCCAGGAGTGTGATCGCTGGGTCGTATGGTAGCTCTATTTTTAGTTTTTTAAGGAACCTCCATACTGTTCTCTATAGTGGCTGTATCAATTTACATTCCCACCAACAGTGCAAGAGGGTTCCCTTTTCTCTACACCCTCTCCAGCATTTATTGTTTGTAGATTTTTAGTGATGAACATTCTGACAGGTGTGAGGTGATACCTAATTCTGGTTTTGATTTGCATTTCTCTAATGGTTAGTGATATTGAGAATCCTTTCATGTGTTTGTTGGTAATCAGTATATCTTCTTTGGAGAAATGTCTATTTAGGTCTTCTGCCCATTTTTGGATTGGGTTGTTTTTTGATATTGAGCTGCATGAGCTGCTTGTAAATTTTGGAGATTAATTCTTTGTCAGTTGCTTCATTTGCAACTGTTTTCTCCGATTCTGAGGGTGGTCTTTTCGTCTTGTTTATGGTTTCCTTTGCTGTGCAAAAGCTTTGAAGTTTCATTAGGTCCCATTTGTTTATTTTTGTTTTTATTTCCATTTCTCTAGGAGGTGGGTCAAAATGGATCTTGCTGTGATTTATGTCATAGAGTGTTCTGCCTATATTTTCCTCTAAGAGGTTTAGAGTGTTTGGCCTTATATTTACGTCTTTAATCCATTTTGAGTTTATTTTTGTGCCTGGTGTTAGGGAGTTTTCTAATTTCCTTCTTTTACATGTAGCTGTCCAGTTTTCCCAGCACCATTTATTGAACAGGCTGTCTTTTCTCCATTGTATATTCTTGCCTCCTTTATCAAAACTAAGGTGACCATAGGTGTGTGGGTTTATCTCTGGGCTTTCTAGCCTGTTCCATTGATCTATATTTCTGTTTTTGTGCCAGTACCGTACTGTCTTGATTACTGTAGCTTTGTAGTATAGTCTGAAGTCTGGGAGTCTGATTCCTCCAGCTCCATTTTTCTTTCTCCAGATTGCTTTGTCTACTCGGGGTGTTTTGTGTTTCCATACAAATTGTGCAATTTTTTGTTCTAGTTCTGTGAAAAATGCCATTGGTAGTTTGATAGGGATTGCTTTGGGTAGTAGAGTCATTTTCACAATGTTGATTCTTCCAATCCAAGAACATAGTATATCTCTCCATCTCTTTGTATCATCTTTAATTTCTTTCATCAGTGTCTTATTGTTTTTTGCATACAGGTCTTTTATCTCCTTAGGTAGGTTTATTCCTAGGTATTTTATTCTGTTTGCTGCAATGTTAGATGGAAGTGTTTCCTTAATTTCTCTCAGGTTTTTCATCATTAGTGTATAGGAATGCAAGAGATTTCTATGCATTAAGTTTGTGTCCTGCTACTTTACCAAATTCATTGGTTAGCTCTAGTAGTTTTCTAGTAGCCTCTTTAGGATTCTCTATGTATAGTATCATGTCATCTGCAAACAGTGACAGCTTTAGTTCTTCTTTTCCAATTTGGATTTCTTTGATTTCTTTTTCTTCTCTGATGGCTGTGGCTAAAACGTCCATAGCTATGTTGAATAATAGTGGTGAGAGTGGACAACCTTGTCTTGTTCCTGATCTTAGAGGAAATAGTTTCAGTTTTTTACCATTGAAAATGATGTTGGCTGTGGGTTTATCATATATGGCCTTTATTATGTTAAGGTAAGTTCCCTCTGTGCCTACTTTCTGGAGGGTTTTTATCATAAATTGGTGTTGAATTTTGTCAAAAGCTTTTTCTGCATCTATTGAGAAGAACATGTGGTTTTTGTCCTTCAGTTTGTTAATGTGGTGTATCGGGCTTCCCTGGTGGTGCAGTGGTTGAGAGTTCGCCTGCTGACGCAGGGGACGTGGGTTCGTGCCCCGGTCTGGGAAGACCCCACCTGCCGCGGAGCAGCTAGGCCCGTGAACCATGGCCGCTCAGCCTGTGCGTCCGGAGTTGTGCTCCGCAACGGGAGAGGCCACAACAGTGAGAGGCCCACGTACCGCAAAAAAAAAAAAAAAAAAAAAAAAAAAAAAAAAAAAAAAATATATATATATATATATATATATGGTGTATCACATTGATTGATTTGTGTATATTGAAGAATCCTTGCATTCTCGGGTTAAACCCCAGTTGATCGTGATGTATGATCCTTTCAATGTGTTGTTGGATTCTGTTTGCTAGTATTTTGTTGAGGATTTTTGCATCTATCTTCATCAGTGATATTGGCCTGTAGTTTTCTTTCTTTGTGACATCTTCTTGGCCTGTAGTTTTCTTTCTTTGTGACGTCTTTGGTTTTGGTATCAGGGTGATGGTGGCCTTGTAGAATGAGTTTGGGAGTGTTCCTCCCTCTGCTATATTTTGGAAGAGTTTGAGAAGGATTGTTTGATAGAATTCGCCTGTGAATCCACCTGGTCCTTGGCTTTTGTTTGTTGGAAGATTTTTAATCACAGTTTCAATTTCAGTGCTTGTTATTGGTCTTTTTATATTTTCTGTCTTCCTGGTTCAGTATCAGAAGGTTGTGCTTTTCTACGAATGTGTCCATTCCTTCCAGGTTGTCCATTTTATTGGCATATAGTTGCTTGTAGTAATCTCTCATGATCCTTTGTATTTCTGCAGTGTCAGTTGTTCCTTCTCTGTTTTCATTTCTAATTCTGTTGATTTGAATCTTCTCCTTTTTTTCTTGATGAGTCTGGCTAATGGTTCATCAATTTTGTTTATCTTCTCAAAGAACCAGCTTTTAGTTGTTTTGATCTTTGTTATCGTTCCATTCATGTCTTTTTTGCTTATTTCTTTTCTGGTCTTTATGATTTCTTTTCTGCTGTTAATTTTGGGGATGTTTGTTCTGCTTTCTCTAATTGCCTTAGATGTAAGGTTAGGTTGTTTATTTGAGATGTTTCTTTTTTCTTGAAGTAGGATTGTGTTGCTATAACCTTCCCTCTCAGTACTGCTTTTGCTTCATCCCATAGGTTTTGGGTCGTCGTGTTTTCATTTTCATTTTTTTCTCGGTATTTTTTGATTTCCTCTTTGATTTCTTCAGTGATCTTGGTTATTTAGTAGTTTATTGTTTAGCCTCCATGTGTTTGTATTTTTTACAGATTTTTTTTCCTGGAATTGATATCTAGTCTCATAGTGTTGTGCTTGGAAAAGATACCTGGTATGATTTCAGTTTTCTTAAATTTACTGAGGCTTGATTTGTGACCCAAGTTATGATCTATCCTGGAGAATGTTTGATGAGCACTTGAGAGGAAAGTGTATTCTATTGTTTTTGGATGGAATGTCCTATAAATATCAATTAAGTCCATCTGCTTTAATGTATCATTTAAAGCTTTTGTTTCCTTTATTTTCATTTTGGATGACCTGTCCTTTGGTGAAAGTGGGGTGTGAGAGTCCCCTACTATGATTGTGTTACTGTCGATTTCCCTTTTTATGGCTGTTAGCATTTGCCTTCTCTATTGAGGTGCTCCTATGTTGGGTGCATGTATATTTACAATTGTTATATCTTCTTCTTGGATTGATCCCTTGACCATTATGTAGTGTCCTTCTTTGTCTCTTGTAATAGTCTTTATTTTAAAGTCTATTTTGTCTGATATGAGAATTGCTACTCCAGCTTTCTTTTGATTTCCATTTGCATGGAATATCTTTTTCCATCCCCTCACTTTTAGTCTGAATGTGTCCCTAGGTCTTAAGTGGGTCTCTTGTAGACAGCATATATACGGGTCTTGTTTTTGTATCCATTCAGCCAGTCTGTGTTTTTTAGTTGGAACATTCAGTCCATTTACATTTAAGGTGTTATTGATATTTATGTTCCTATTACCATTTTCTTAATTGTTTTGGATTTGTTGTTGTAGTTCTTTTCCTTCTCTTGTGTTTCCTGCCTAGAGAAGTTCCTTTAGCATTTGTTGTAAAGCTGGTTTGGTGGTGCTGAATTCTCTTAGCTTTTGCTTGTCTGTAAAGGTTTTAATTTCTCCGTCAAATCTGAATGAGATCCTTGCTGGGTAGAGTAAACTTGGTTGTATGCTTTTTCCCTTTCATCACTTTAAATATGTCCTGCCAGTCCTTTCTGGGTTGCAGAGTTTCTGCTGAAAGATCAGCTGTTAACCTGATGGGATTCCCTTGTATGTTATTTGTTGCTTTTCCCTTTTTGGTTTTAATATTTTTCCTTTGTATTTAATTTTTGAAAGTTTGATTAACATGTGTCTTGCTGTGTTTTTCTTTGCATTTATCCTGTATGGGGCTCTCTGTGCTTCCCGGACGTGATTGACTATTTCCTTTCCCATATTAAGGAAGTGTTCAACTATAATCTCTTCAAATATTTTCTCAATCCCTTTCTTTTTCTCTTCTTCTTCTGGGACCCATATAATTTGAATGTTCGTGCGTTTAATGTTGTCCCAGAGGTCTCTGAGACTGTCCTCAATGCTTTTCATTCTTTTTTGTTTATTCTGCTGTGTGGTAGTTATTTCCACTATTTTATCTTCCAGGTCACTTATCCGTTCTTCTGCCTCAGTTATTCTGCTATTGATTCCTTCTAGAGAATTTTAAATTTTATTTACTGTGTTGTTAATCATTGTTTGTTTGCTCTTTAGTTCTTCAAGATCCTTGTCAAACATTTCTTATATTTTTCTCCATTCTATTTCCAAGATTTTGGATCAACTTCACTATCATTACTCTGAATTCTTTTTCATGTAGACTGCCTGTTTCCTCTTCATTTGTTAGGTCTGGTGGGTTTTTACCTTGCTCCTTCATCTGCTGTGTGTTTCTCTGTCTTCTCATTTTGCTTAACTCACTGTGTTTGGGGTCTCCTTTGCACAGGCTGCAGGTTCGTAGTTCCCGTTGTTTTTGGTGTCTCCCCCCCCAGTGGCTAAAGTTGGTTCAGTGGCTTATGTAGGCTTCCTAGTTGAGGGGACTGGTGCCTGTGTTCTGGTGGATCAGACTGGATCTTTTCTTTCTGGTGGGCAGGACCGTGTCTGGTGGTGTGTTTTGGGGTGTCTGTGACCTCATTATGATTTTCGGCAGCTCTCTGGTAATGGGTGGGGTTGTGTTCCTGTTTTGCTAGTTGTTTGACATAGGGTGTCCAGCATTGTAGCTTGCTGGTTGTTGAGTGGAGCTGGGTCTTAGTGTTGAGATGGAGATCTCTGGGAGAGGTTTTGCCGTTTGATATTACGTGGAGCTGGGAGGTCACCGGTCAACCAATGTCCTGAACTCGGCTCTCCCACCTCAGAGGCACAGGCCTGACACCCGGCCAGAACAACAGGACCCTGTCTCCCACACAGCCAGCTATGTGGGGAGTTTCTTGCATTTTGATAAATCTGAGGTCTTCTGCTAGCATTCAGTAGGTGTTCTGTAGGAAATGTTCCATATGTAGATATATTTTTGATGTGTTTGTGGGGAAGAAAGTCATCTCCACGTCTTACTCCTCTGCCATCTTGAAGATCTCCAACTATTCTCACTGACCACAGCATCTTCTCATGCCGTTTACAATAGCCATTTCCGCCTCTGTCTGAGGGCTTCACTGCTGCAAAGCTCATGGCTTTGGTCCTGTCTCTTTAAATGGTGGGGCCCGCTGGCCCTGTGCTCATTTTTATTTTGTTTGTTTTTTTTTTTAATTTTTTTTTTTTTTTTTTTGCGGTACGTGGGCCTCTCACTGTTCTGGCCTCTCCCGTTGCGGAGCACAGGCTCCGGACGTGCAGGCTCAGCGGCCATGGCACACGGGGCCCAGCTGCTCCGTGGCATGTGGGATCTTCCCGGACTGGGGCACGAACCGTTGTCCGCTGCATCGGCAGGCGGACTCTCAACCACTGCGCCACCAGGGAAGCCCCCTGTGCTCATTTTTAAGTTTACCTTTTGCAAGAGCCAGAATGCTTTTACAAGGGGCTTGTGTATTCTCTCAAGCCTATTGGTGAATCACATCCAACTCTGCCAGCAGTTTTTTTTTTCATTTTCTCCCATTCTTGGGTTTTTGTGTTTATAGATTAGAATCCTTTTATGATAATTAAAGCAAGGAGAAACTCCATTTGATTTTTTATTGCATTACACAAATATCAGCCTTTAAAATTAGTCTGAATTATTAAATACTGGTGGTTCCTTCATTCATCCTTGCCCTCACTTATATTTCAACTTTAATTGAGCTCCAATGCATGCTGGGTACTGAACTACGTGGCAGGAAGGCAATGATGGAGAACTTACAATCCTCGATCTCTCAGTCAGTATTGGGAGTCAAAAATTGTACAGTGTGGCAAACATTTGCTAGAGGATACCTGTTCCCTGCACCCAAGGAGACAAGAACTTTGTTTGTAAAATGGTGATTAACACACGCCTTTGTGTGTGTGTAGATGCGTGCTTGTGTGTGTGTGTGTGTGTGTGTGTGTGTGTGTGTGTATTTGAGGGGGAGTACTAACTGTAAGAGCTCTATTTTAAGAATACATAATTCTTATGGAAATCTAAGTTCACTTTTTTTTTTTTTTTTTTTTTTGTGGTACGTGGGCCTCTCACTTCCGTGGCCT
>RJWK010011085.1:0-25960 GCA_004363435.1 Platanista minor | reverse complement strand
TAAGGACACTATTGAGTATTGGACCTTGGTTTATCAGTTAATGATGCCAAGTGCTTTTTTTTTTTTTTTTTTTTTTTTCTTTCCTGTGGGCCTAGTTCTGCTCTGATTCTTCTCTCTACTTTCCAACAGCTTTCTTTGCTTATTAACAGTGCAAGTGATCACTAGCCTGAATTGTATACCACTGCTCTTAGCCACAGCACTAACCAGCAACTGGCCTTTGTCTTGCCTTTAGGTTTGAATTTCCAAAAAGAGAATTTAATCCTCATTGGGTAAGGCCAATGTCCCTGATTTAATTATTCATGTCACTGGCCATCTCATGACCTAGGCCCACATAGAAGCAAGTTTGTGTAACAAAGAAGCAATACTGAGATAACCTTTTACAAAAGTGAGTATAATGTACTATGGTGCATGTAGAGAGATTGTCAACCCAGTCTTGGAGGATCAGAGAAGATGCTTTTGAAGAGAAGTGCATTTAAGCTGGGACCCAACAGTCACGTATTAGTTAGCCAAGCATAGAGGTGGAAGAAAGATACTATTATAGATAGGAAACAGTAGCACAAAGGCCTAGTTCAGTATGATTGGAACTTAACGTGTCCAAAGGATAATTTCTAGTTGTCAGTCCAGAAATCATCTGGAGAAGATCAGGATGGCACGATATAATGTTATGAGGAGTTCAGAATTTCTCTGATGGAAGTAAGGCAAAAATTAGGTTAATCTTAGAGGAATTAAGGGAGGAATGACCTGCCACCTCCATTTGGAGAATAAAGTAGAGGCTTCAAGACTGGAAATGGGAGGTTATTCTGTTGATTCAGATAAAAAATGATGGTGGCACTGACTCTGGGTGTGAGTGACATTAGTGATAATGAGATCCAATTGACAGGAGTTAGAGATTCATTGGATAAGTGAGTAAGACAAAGGGAAAACCCAAAGAGTACCACGGAGTTTCTGGCTTGAAAGCTTGTATAAAGAATGATCGTCTCACTGAGATAAGAAAGACAAGAGGAAGCACAGAGTGTTGGTAAGGAATGATGGTGGTGTTACCCAAACATTTACAAATGATTTTTTCAACATACTCCTTTGAATAGAAACCCAACTTTCTGGCCCCAAATTTAAGAACACTTAAATATAATATATAAATCTGTAAAAACATAGTTAAAAATGTTTGTTGAGCATGTTATTCTCATTACAAAGAACAAAAATTATTATCATTCATTGTTAGGATTCTATTTTGGCTTATGTGTGATAAGTTTCTGCCACAAAAGATCATCTGCTAGGCTTTTCATTCAGTCCTTCTTTCTGCTTCCCAATAATACCTAGCAAGCCTGTAGTGGAGCCAAGATTAGATTTGATTTTGAGCTCTCCTGTGTTCCCATGAAACAGCTGAAAGAATTCTTACTATATATATTTTTTTCCAATGTATATTTTTCAGTACTATGGCAAGGAGACAGATTGAATGAGATTAAGACAGTTGATCGGCAGGCCTAAGTATACTGGGCATTCATTCAGTTCTCAGTACGATTTTCCTTGTCATAATTTGGAAAGAAGTAGGAGACTAGTCTGCTCATATCTGGGCTCATTAACAGTGTAACATAGCACACAGTTTAATAAAATAATAACAAAAATAATCTTCATGTGTCTTTTGAGAATGCCTCAGAAATGAATCTTTATTAATACTCTTGCCTAATTAAAACTGATTATTAAAATAGAATATCACTTGATGCCATTGTTAAGTGATGCTTTATCTTAAGGAAGTGTTTACTGTTCTCATTGGTTAAGAGTCTAGAAAAATAAAAGCTGCACTCCAAAAAATAAACCCTTTTAAATTCATAGATCCAAGGCCACAGTTGCAGAACCCACCTAATTGTACATATGAAGGCATTATAATAAGCTGATAGAGGCAGGGAAAGGGTGGCAAAAGTTCATTTATTGGAATAATTGTAAGACAGTGATTTGGGAATGGAGCCAAGTCTTTAGTATACCATGAACTTACCAACATGATAGGGCAGGTCATGGACACTGGACTAAATAAAGAGCAGGAACGCTTTAAAACCTATGAGCCAAAACACACACATCCAGTAAATAAGATTAGTAGACAACACATTTTTCTCTTGCCTCAAACTACCTCTCCACATGGCTTATCCTTCAGCCACATGGAAGTTCTAACAGTTTATTAAACAAACCATGCCCCCTTCCTTCCACATCTTCGGCAAGTGATATTATCTTTGCTGGTTGGAATGTCCTATACCACCTGAGTCCTCCTCAGCTCAGCTAAAAATTTGATGTAGGGTTGACTTGAATTGATTTTCCTCTGCATGCATTCATCCTTAGCTCTATTCTTGACCAAACAATTTCTATCCTCCCTCTGATTCTGAATTACAGGGGCCTGAAAGTTGTGTGTGTGCATTTGGTAAACAATTTCTCTTTACTTCCTTCTGGCTTTTATATTTTCATTTGATGTGAGTAATAATCATAGGAAAACCTGAGACTTTTTTACTCAATATGTTTTTAATAGTGTTATTTATATTGACTTTGATGAGTTATCCTTCTGGCGTGTTCTCATATTCTTATTCCCCCTACTCCCAGATTTTTGGAAAAGCTGGTTGTAATTTTGTTATTACATTACAGTCTGACATGTGTAGGTAGAGTCCAGGAATTCATGGGGAAGTAGAGAGATGAAAGAACTTGTAACAGAAGAACAGAGATTATTGTTTCTACAGCAATGGGAACCCTCTGTTTTACAAGCTCAGCCTTTTGGATATAACTGTTACTGCAAGGGAATAGTATAATATGGCCTTCAAAGTGCTGTTAGCTTCTTGTTTTATATGACAATATAATATTGTTTCAGATAAAAACCCGTTCACATTTATTTGTGTCTTTCAGTGAGGTTTGCCAGTTTAGACAAAATGTCAGGTCTAACTGATATGCAAAATAAATTATTTGGACATCACCCTTTTGAATCCTTAAATACTTAATATTACATGTTATTCAGGAAGGGTCAAAAGGAGAGAGGAGACTCCAGTCCATGTGTCCTACCAACCTCCCAGAATCCTTCTCGCTGGAATCCATCTTGGCTGAGCGATATGCATGCCACCAGGAAGGACCCTGAGTCAGTGATTGTCCAGAGACAACCCGGAAACTAATCCCATCAGCATAAAACCCGAGACTGCAAGCCCTGTGGCAGAGCAGTTCTCCTGGGTTCCCTTACCCTGCTGCTGTCTGCTAGGGCACCCCTTCCCATTAAAGTCTCTTGTTTGTCAGCAAAAAATAAAAAGGAAAAACATTATATGTTTATGTGGGAAGGAGGATAACAGGCTCATAGGCATTTAGGGAAATAGGTAAAGTATTGAGGTTAAAAGACAATAATAAACTTTTCAGCCCTAAACATGATTTAGAAACTTTTTTTTAGGATCTTGTTTCTTTCCCAAATGGTATAAATACCAGAATGATGTATCCAGTTGAAAATAAATGTGTTAGTGAGTTTGGCCTTCAAGTATTTTCAGGAAAATGTGATAAACTCTTTTGTTTCTATTGGCATAAATTACAAATTATTTTCCCTTTCCATCTGAGAAGTAAAATTTGAGTAGCTTTTCAAAATGCTTATGGAAATTATATTTTTCACCATTACATTTTTCTTGTTACAAAGAATATTAATAATGGAAAATGGATGCTAAACCTTGACATTCTGGCCAAAAAAATGATTTAATTAGGAATATATAAGTCATTTCATTATTTGAGTGTCTGCCACATAATAATAATAATTGTGTATATGTTCCAAAGAACCAAATTTTACCCTACTAGTCACAGATGCTTTTCAGAATAAATTAATTAATTACTAGAAAATCTTTTCCTTTTTCTTTTGTTTCCCTTCAACTCAAACAATGTGTGGTAGTAAAAGAGATCTGAAGTATATCCCAGGTACAGAGAGGAAACTTGCATTATATTTATAGAAGCCATAACCTCAAATTAAGATGGAAGGGGAGAGCAGAGCAGGTGTTGTTCTGCATAGAACATCATACTTTCATAGACTGCTTTATGTCTGTGTTTTCAGATTTTGCATTAATATAGGTCTCCAGTACAGCAATGCAAAAATTTGGCCAGGCACTCTAATTTATACTTTCTCTCTTTCATATGTATAGTTAAGTAAATTGATGAGTCTCCCTCTCCCCCAGCTATTACTTCCTAAAGAAGGAATTTCTTTTTCTTGGCTATAGACATATCTTTAACCCTTCATTTTTTTTTTTTTTTTTTTTTCTACAGAGAGGGTAGTAGTATGGAATTATAGTTACTCTGTGAGCTTTGGGGTCAGACAGATTTGGGTGCATTCTCAGCTTTACTGTTTATTAACTGTCTTAACCAAGGCTAGGGACTTACATTTAAAAAACTTTGTTAACTCATCTGTAGAGTGTGATAATAAAAGTACATACATTGTTGTGATGATTAAGCATCATATGTGAATATATTAAAATGATTAAACTCATAGTTTTTGAAACCTAATATGTGTTACCTACTACTATTTACCCTTTTTTTGGCTTTCTGTTTTGTAGTAATCATATCAGAGATATATAATGGAAGATCCATGAAGAATTTTCAATGAATTTATTTAGTTACTTGTTAATATTTTTGTTTAGGTTTGGGAAGAGACAAAGTGCTGTAATAAAATACTGGCTTTATATTTTTGTCACAATCATCGGTTCTTAGCTTGGGTAACTGAACATTGAGTATAAATGTTTAGGAGAGAAAATAATTTAATTTAATTTACATATTTCTTGTGCCTATAAAGCACATAGAACCCTCCATAGTGCTGTTTTTTCCTCAAGGACTTACAGTCTGTTGCTGGTAACAGAGAGAATAGAAAAACCAGTAGGCATGTGACTCAATGATTTGGTGAAATGTGGTGTCATACAAATGCTGTAGTATTTTATTTTATTTTTAATTAATTTTTATTGGAGTATAGTTGCTTTACAATGTTTTCTTAGTTTCTGCTGTACAGCAAAGTGAATCAGCTATAGGTATATATATATATATATATCCTCTCTTTTTTGGATTTCCTTCCCATTTAGGTCACCACAGAGCATTGAGTAGAGTTCCCTGTGCTCTATAGTATATTCTCATTAGTTATCTATTTTATACATAATAGTATATATATATATCAATCCCAATCTCCTAATTCATCCCACCTCCCCCTTCCCTCCTTAGTATCCATACGTTTTTTCTCTACATCTGTGTCTCTCTTTCTGCTTTTCAAATAAGTTCATCTGTATCATTTTTCTGGATTCCACAGATAAGCGATATTATATGATATTTGTTTTTTCTCCTTCTGACTTACATCACTCTGTACAACAGTGTGTAGGTACATCCACATCTCTGCAAATGGCACAATTTCATTCCTTTTTATGGCTGAGTAATATTCCATTGTATATATGTACCACATCTTCTTTATCCATTCCTCTGTTGATGGACATTTAGGTTGCTTCCATGTCCTGGCTATTGTAAATAGTGCTGCAATGAACATTGGGGTGCATGTTCATAAACCATATGAATTATGGTTTTCTCTAGGTGCTATAGTATTTTAAAGAAGGAGGAAATGGCATCCCTGTTATGTGGGGATAGCGGAGAAAGGAGGGCAGGTAAAGCTTTCTTAGATAATGTGGTATTTTTACTAACTCTTAAAAAATCCCTAGGATCATTTGGGAAGTGCTGGCAGAGGGAGGGTGTTCCAGAGAAGTGAATTATGTGAACAAAGTTATAGTTGGAGAAAATTATGACATTTTCATCAAACAGTTAATAGTCTAGTTTAACCAACAGTAAGAGCATGAGGAAAGAAGTGGTGGGGCAGGAAGTTTGAAAGGTAGTTTGTAGCCATCTTGTAGGGGGTTTTAAATGCCCACGTGTACATAATTTTGTCTGTGGTGGGGATTCTTTGGAAGCTCTTGATCAGAGTTGCAGTTTAGAACCTGTCAGGATTGTGTGGGAAAGTTTAGTGTGGAGAG
This sequence comes from Platanista minor, assembly GCA_004363435.1. NCBI lineage: Eukaryota > Metazoa > Chordata > Mammalia > Artiodactyla > Platanistidae > Platanista > Platanista minor. The sequence goes on along the minus strand of RJWK010011085.1, from coordinate 19,970 downwards.
AGACTTGAACATGGAGAGATCAGTTAGGTTGTTGCCATAGGGCAGAAGGTAATGAGTGCCTGAACTGGAGAGAGAGTAATCGGGATGGAAAGAAGAGGAACGATGTAAGAGATGCACAGAGATTGAATCTGCAGTGCTTGGCTACTAACTGGATGTAGGAAGTGAGGTTGAGGGAAGAATCAAAGATGCCTAGGTGACTGTGTGCTCCCATTCGTAGAATTAGAATATCAAGAGGAAGCTTTGGTTTTCAGAGGAAAAAAAGATGAATCTGGTCTTAGAAATATTGAGTTAGAGGTGTAAATGTGAAGTAAACTCTGAAATATTAATCTAAATATCAAGGGAGAAGTTATTGCTAGTAACAGAAGTTAGACATCTTCAACATAAAGGTGATAGTTAAGGTCTCTGGGTTTTAGGAGATCGTCAAAGCAGAGAGGAGAATGGGCAAGGGGAGAACTGGGTGACACACTTTCATTTAGAGAAGGGAAAATTATAAGCCAATGGAGGTGATCATATCATGGTTTGATACAACTGGTAAATAAAAGTCCCAAACTTTTCTTATGCTTTGCCCCTCTGATAGCCTCTGCTAATGCTGATCCACAGAAAGTTCATAAATGCATGATAAGATGATGACAGAGCATGAGCTAAATGGATGAGAAAATGAAAGTGTTTTTGATTCTCACTGAAAGATTTGTGACATGTGCTGATCTTTCTCAAATACCCTCTAGAACGTAGAGCAAATAATAGACTAGATTTATGAGTATATATGATGGAATTGGGGAAATATGACTATGTCTAGTGATTTTCTTCTATTTTGGAAATGTAGTTCCCTGTTTTTTTGTTTTTGATCATTGGTTAATTGTGAATCATCAGGCTAAAGTAGTGCTGGTGTGAACATATATTAAAAGTATATGAAAGTTTTAAAAATGTTAACTTTTGGAATGTTGTAATACTGTTTGAGATTAATAGAAAAACACTGGGATATTTTTTGATGAGACTTGGAAATTAATAATTAAACTAAATATTATATATTGTAATAAGTTCTAACTGGTTGAATCTAAATATATGCAGTCAATATCAAAAAAAGTGAAGACTTGTTTAAATACTTAAATCACTTTAAAATTTAAGAATTATACCAAACAGATTGACTTCTCAATTTTATTTGAAACTACTGGTCTTGTAAAAGTAATTTATTCCCACAGTTCCACATCTGAAAGGAAAACTGTACCATTTGTTCACCTGATATTTATAAATATTGTTTCATTTATATTAAGTAATGTGATTATTTATAGCATTAGAAAAATAATGTCTTTATAATGGGAAGATATTCTACCAGAATTATTTGAATAACCTATGACGATTGTGTGTCTTGTTGGTTTACTTCTTACTTCTTACCTTTATTTTATTTGTCCTGTTATACAGATTTGTTTACCATGTTAACATCAATGACAACATATTATTGTTGAAAAGATACTTGTATGAGATCTATTTTTGCATTTCACACATTTTTAGTTGACATATACATATACGTAAGTGTGTATCCATAGAATTACGTATAATAATTACATGTGTGAAATCTAAACAAAATAAAAACGGTTATATAACCTATGGGTAGAACTGTACTACAGATTAGATGTAAGTTCTGTTAAAATCTTTATTTGTATTGCATTGTAGTTCAGAGAATGTTGAATTTTTTTATAAGATACTGCCTTAAATTGAAAGAAAGTTATCACTAATTGAAAATTTCAAGGCTTGTTTCAGTTTTTGCATTTCATGCTACATGATGTATTCACTTGTTGTCCCCTATAACATTGTGATGTAGACTTTGAGTTACAGGGTCATGTGACAAGGAAGGTGATGAGGTGTTTTGATAAGGTCTTTGGTAATCTCATTTTCTGGGCCCTGCCTAATTTAACAGCTTCATCTCTTACAATTCTTCATATGCATGCCATGTTTTAACTCTCTTGAAGTATGATGGTTGTCTTGGTTTGGGTTCTCACGTTACCATGCCCTTCTCTCCCTTTTTTGCCTTCCTAACTCCCATTCATATTTTAGTTCTTGGCACCTGGGATATGACGCAGTGTAATTTAGTGATTAAGTGGTTGGTTTCTTGGGCCGGAATGCTTGGCATTCAATCCTGACTCCTTCACTTGCTAGATATATGACCTTTCTATGCCTTCCTTCTCTTATTTTTCAAATAGGAATAATAACAATAATGACTCATAGGGTTGTTACGAGTACTAAATGAGTTAGAAAATTGTTGCGGTATGCAGTAAGCAATAAATGTTAGTAAGTCTATTTTTCTCTTCTGGTCTGTTTTGTCCTATTCTATATTCTTTGCTGTCACTTCCTCTGGGAAGCCTTCCTTGATCCCTGGAGGCTAGGATATGACAACACTATCATACCTTGTCTGTTTACTCATCTGTTTTCCTCCTTGGACTCTGTTTGAGAACAGAGGCTGTTGAGAATTCCCTGGTGGTCCAGTGGTTAAGACTCTGCACTCCCAATGCAGGGGGCATGGGTTTGATCCCTGATCGGTCCCTCATGCCACACTGCGTGGCCAAAAAAAAAAAGAAAGAAAGAACAGAGTCTGTGTCTTTCATTTTTATATTCCAGGCACCCAGAATTGAGCATGCTGTGTGGTAGGTACTCAAATTTATTGAATGAGTAAATAAATCAATGGGATTTGGGGGATATGTGCTGTTGTGTGGGAATTTATATCAATGCAATAAAAGCCTCTACATAAACTACCAGGCAAGCTATAATAGAAGTCAGGACTGCAAGGCTTACAGACCAAGATGCCAAGATTCTGGAATCACGTGCTTTATTTATTCTGTTGTGGGAAGCCAAGAACAAAGCTGTAGGATACATTTACACAGTTAGGATAGGGTTCCATTGGATGGTTGAAAGGTTCACACTTTCTTAATTCTGTTTAATGTAAAGTTGCAGTATCCTGATTCACTTTCCACTTCATCTGCTATTTCTGCTGATGGTGTGGTTACAAAGACCAGATAAACAAGGAAGCTCAGTGGTTGGAAGGTATCTGCAGGTAACACAAGCTCAGTTTGTTGGAGAGATGCAGAGACTCGTACACCTGACCGCAGCTGTACCTCACTGTTTAATGTGTTGAGCTGCTGTGGCTTATATCTGTCTTTCTCAAGTGGAGAACACATGGGGTCAGAAACGGACCATAATAGATGTCACTAAGGGAGGCAGATTTAGAGGGAAATAGCTATCGATATAGAGGTGATATAATCTGGGCTTTATGAATACTTAAGATTTATGGTCTTTATATCCCTTTCTAAGTAACTCTCTATTTGTTTCATTCTTGTAATTGTTCCATTAATTCTGTAATATGTGTACGGGTTACTAACTTACTTTCTATTCTTAGTACATCTTATGAATTTTGCCTGTCTCCCAAGTTACTTGCCTGTACATTATGTATATTTAACACATAAGTCTTATCTATCCCATTTGTTTCTTGTATCTATAGCAGATTGAATATTCTCAATTGAAATAGCAAATACACATTGCATGTGTTATAGTTAGGCTAACCATATGTTCTGGTTTTCCCAGAGAGACCCAGTTTATACCTGTTGTTCTCCAGTATTAGTAATAGTAATAGTAATAGTCCTTAATAGCATCCTCTCCCATTCTCAGAACTGTTCTGATTTGGGTATTAATGTATATTGCCACCTTAGTATTAATATACCATCTGCTACTTGTAAAACTGTAAATTGTGGTAAATTATATAATATCCCATCTATAAAATTTGTGGATTGGCTATTGTTTGTAAAGCCCTTGCCAAGTCCAAAAATCCTTTGATATTTATAGAAAAAAATATAAAGCATTTTACTTCATTGAGTCTATTCATATGACTACTACCCTGAAGACAAGTACATTTATCCATTAGAACTGGATCTAAATGCAAGTTGCATATAAATGTATGCATTAACTACTTTGAAATGTGCAAAATTACAGTTTTGATTTATACTTGGGGTGAAATATTTGAGACATTGTGACCATAGACTTTTAATTTCTTTAAAAATGGAGTGTATTAAATAAAAGTTTTTGAAATTACTATATGTGGTTTTTAAAATACCTTATGGCTGTGAGTTCAACCTATGCTTATATTCCTTACCTGAATATTGAATTAAATAGTTGGCAAGGAATACTGGCTTTTGAGGAAGATAATAATTTTAGTTTTCACTATGTTATATTTTCAGATGTCCATAGCCAGTTCTATAGCAATTTTGAGAATAATGGGAATTAAAGTAAATCAGATCTTTAGCAATGGATTTGGCTATTACCTACAGAGAGGAAATCACATAAATGTATGAACTGTCCCAGAAGGGTTAGTGTAGACATAGAAGGGAAGTGAAGAAAATCTGGATAGCATTTCTGACTTTTTTTTTGCAGGTCAGTTAATTCTTGTTTTGTGGGTCTTTCAAGATTGACAACTAAAAACCTTACCGTATAGTAACTGGATTTGCTCTGCCCTCCAGAAAACATCTTCCTAGAATATATATCTGTATTATTTCATTTTAATGCAACATTGCTTATTTTAGTTTTTGTCATGGGTAGAAAATCCCATGGCCCAGCAATGAGTTTGTTGAACACAGACCATAGGGAGATAGATTTTGCCTTTTGGAATTTTGCACTCATATCGTTATTCCACTTTGAAACGGCTGGGGGTAATACATTCATTCATTATTCAAGTCTCCCTGCACCCCTGCTTAGGTGATGATCTGACACGACTAAAAAATGGTTCTAACAGCGTGCTGTGGTAACACATTAATTTTGAAAATACCAGGAGATTTGATGGATGATTAAATGACTTTAGCTTAGTGGAAACTTTCTCATTTTTGTAGGTGGATGGAGAAGCAAGAGTGATGGAAATGTATTGATCTGTGTATAACTGGCAGTTTATAGGAATTAGTATAGGTTAGATGGCAACACTTGACCCTTAAATGTAGTAGAGAATTTATCACACTATCATATTATAGTTATGTATATATGTACATTTTCCTCCTTACTTGATTATAAAAGTCTTGAGATGAGGAACTATTTTATTTATCATGTATTTACCAGGGTTCTCTTAATATTATCTATGGCTTATGGTATTTACCCAATAAATATTTCTTTAATGGTGTATTAAGTATAATGCAAATAGCACAATATTTGTCCTCTGTAGACTACCACCTATGAAAGCAGGAGGTAGCTGATAAAATATTGGCATGCTTCTATGACGTATCACTGACGAGCCTATTAAGCAAATAAAATAAAATGAGTGTGCATGTTTGCACACATGTTCTTTCACAGACCTGAATCTCACTAAAATAATTAAGTGCTTTGCTCCCACCTCTACCCTGCAGGAGACACGTTTTTCTCCGAGTTTAACTTGTTTTATACTAACAGGCTGCAGTTCAGATTTCAGTTGTTTGCTTCTAGGCTTTGTGGAAGCTGCTCATTAATTCCTTTGGGGTTGTGGAGAGGAGGAAAGGTGAGTACCTTGCATCATTCTGTGATAGCCTCAGGGGTTCATTCAAGAACCTTTGTGGCTTGCTGTGGTGAGAGCAATGAACAGCCCTCCAGTTGGAAAGACATTATAAATAAAGCATTTCATTTCCTTCATTCAGCAAGCATTTACTAGGAACCTACAGTGTGTAAATGAATGACTCTGTTTAGATAAACAATAGGAATCTGAAAATTTAACTCCTGCTTGGGAAGAAATAATAAACCAATAGATAAGATAGAAGATGAAGTAGAGAGGAGAGCAACCCTGTTTTAAATCATTGAAGGATAGGGGAAAATTGTTGGAATAGAATTCCCATGTATGATGTGCTCTCTAATTTTCTAATAGTATGCCTTGTGTTTCCTCCTGCCTGCATGACTTTGCCCTTAGTACTTCTTAAGAAAAACAGACAATTCTTTTTATCCTCTAGTATACTTTTTGTTAGCCTGTAGAAGTATTATTTTTACCTCCCATAGTATAGTGTCTGTGTTTCAAATGAAGGTGGTGTGTTTTCTCCCACATGCATATAAAATGAGGAAAGGATCATTTTGGCTCTCTGAGTAAATTACTTATTTGATTACCTTCCGTCTGTTTTATAATACCGAGTAGTTAATAAGCTAAAACAAAATACTTGTCAGGGTTGACGATCCCTTTCCTTAGGAGAGATTTTGGAATCGGAAAGCATACCTTAGGTCACCAGTTTATACTGAGTATGTGAGGAAAGGAGGCAGTCAGATATGCGTGGCTGCATCTAGACAGGAAAAGTTTTGCATTTATAGCCAGGGAAGCTCTTTCTTGATCTTCAAAGTTAGAATAAAAGCTTGTATGACTTGGAGTGGGGAAAAAAGTTTATCAGCAAGATCATTAATAACTTGGTACTCAGCTTTTCAAGTTACAATTAGCTGCTCAACAGCTGTGACCTTCAAGAATTACTCATTATTGTTGGTCCTGATTGTTCACTCCCACTCTAGAGCTCTTTTCCGAAATAGTTTCTCTGACATCATTGACCCCAGGGGTCAGAGTGAGAAATGAGTCTTCAAGCACTCATTTGTAAGTCTTGTTTCTGCAGGATGCTGTGTGTGTGTGTGTGTGTGTGTGTGTGTGTGTGTGTGTGTGTGTGTGTGTTTGTGTGTCTAAGTAATTCAGCCAACAGTTAATGCTTCATTGTAAATCCAGCTGTTTGGTCAGATCTCAATTAGTATGATGCCTGTTGCAAGAAGGAGCACTCCTGGGAGTAGCGAGGAGATCTAGTGGCCTCAAAAACAGAGTAAAATTGATGGTAACATAGACTCCATTTTATTTAGGTTTTTTTTTTTTTTTTTTAAGTCTCAATGCACATGCTTGCCAAACTCTGTCATGCACTGTGTAGCATCTCAACGGATCAGCAGGGATTTTAAACATGCTGTGTATTTGGCGTACCCTGCAACCCAAAGAGAAAGTGGGGATTAGAGAAACTGTAGTGAGGTATGAAATGAAAGCTCAGCTGGAAGAGAAGGACTGGATTATGTTCAGCTTCTTTGCCTCAGTTCCTTTGGATATTAAGAACATGGGGCTCTTAGGAAAAAGGGATTTGCTTTCTCAAGGTGTAGTGCCTAATCTCTATGTTCTGAAAGGAGGCTTAATTAGGGAAAAGCTATCTGTCACAAAACAAAGAATAAGCACATCGACAAGAAGGTTGATAGAATTTGTTACTGAAAAGGACTTTTCTGGCTAATTAAGACTCAAAATTATATCTTTTACTCTTTGGGGAGTCTGGTCAATAAAATGTATATATAATGAAGCTTGTGAACATGCAGCCTTGGCAATTTCAACCTGAGAACTCAAACATGTGAAGTCATTGTGACTCTATATGGGGATCTCTGGATAGGACGAGGTGGTCTGGTTTCTAGTTCTGACTCATTTCCTTCCAAACCATAAGATCCAGGACAGCACCTCTGACCTGTGTGCTTCTTAGTTCTCAGTTGAGAAGATGATGGGACTGGGTTAGAACTGAATGATATGTAAAGTTCTTGGGGAACTGCAATTCTCGGCATTGTAATCTCTCTGAGAGCATTTGTATTTCTCTATCACCTTCATTTTAACCATCTGCCCTGGTTTCACTATTACTAGCTTGAGTGACTGAAAGAACCCTTGAATAAAATTTAAATACATTTCGGAGGTCTTTTCTTTTGTTTTCTGACATTAGCCTATCTACCACAACACTGTAATTTCTTTACCATGTCTAATGTCAAATGGTTAGTTTATCTAATTTCTATTTTTTTAAATGTCCATATTCATGAACTTTCTAATATTGTGATTTCTAAAGCATAGCTTTTGCATTCAAATGTCTAAGTTTCCTCCAAAACATATTAATGATGAAATTGAAACTATTATTGATACTTTTAGCCCAAAGAAGATACAGATAAACAATAGCAATAGTAATAACTTACTTATTAAAAATGCACTGTGTACTGAGTACTTTTTGTTAAGTACTTCACATTAATATATGTACTTCACATATATTAACTTATTTACTCTTCATAATCAACCTCTGATGTAGGAACTATTATTATTCCTTTTACAGATAAAGAAATTGAAGCACAAAGAAATTAAATGACTTGCTCAAAGTCATGGCAGAAGTAGAATTTGAACCCAGGCAGTCTGTCACAAAGTCTGAAATCTTTACCTCTGTAATCACATTAATACTGAGTGAAATGCAATGGATTTTCTTCCAGGAATATAACATTTCCACATGTTTTAGTCATTAGAATTATGAAACACATTCCTAAAACTGGATTAAATATAGTAAAATCTTGGGGGAGAAGATTTGAGAATACAGCAGAATTGTCAAGTTGAATTCATTGTGCTTAAAGATTAACCTGAACTTAATACCCAGGTTGATATTTCAAAGGGACATTTTTAAAAATATCTGTGCATATTGGAAATCTACCACTGATTAACTACAACTGATCACGGACATACAGGGGCATCCTTGGGTGTAGAAAAGAAGTTAAAATATACAACATTCATCTCACTCAACTTTTATCAAAGGTTATATATGATAAAAAGGGAAATATTCCAATATTCCCCAAAAGGAAGAAAATTAGCCACACACCTTTATTCACAAATAATTAGGATCAGCTGGATTAAGCTGGGGAGGTAATGACACAGAGGCTTGGTAAGCAGAAACCTCGAGGACATTGTTTTCGGAGGCAGAGTAAGAGAAGCATTCCAAGTTCATAAAAACTGCTGGTGGCCTGGAGAGCCATAGGAAATGAAAGGTCCGGGGCAAAATAGGCAGGAGTTCGTGGTCCCAGCAGCAAAATAAAGTCCTGAAGCAGCTTGATTTGCTCAGTCTTGGCTGTCTTTGTTTGTTTCACCCCCAGTGAGAATTCATCCTGAGAGAATCTGGTCAGCAGGTGAGAATAAGTGAAAATAGCCGGCTGTTAGTGAGGGCAGGGGTAGAGCAGATGCTGTTTTCTGGTAGAGTTTTTTTTTTTTTTCCTGACAACTGGGCAAGTCACATGTAGTTTACTCTTTTAGCTAGACATTGTAATGATTCTTCTTATAATCCCATGCCCACAAATCTGCCATTCTTATATGCTTGAAGGCTGATGTAGCTAAGGAAATATAAAGAAAGGATTGGGAATGAAGTATTGATATTCTTCAGTAAGGTTGATTTGCTTCTATCTCATAGCTAAACTCCAAAGTCATCTTGATAGGAAAGCTGTCATTGGAAAGAGGAAGAATGCTCCCTAGAAATCCAGAAGGAATGTCAGCTCTGTTCAGCTGGATTACCTGGAGGGCAGTTCCTCTGTACATTTCCAGAGGGAGCCCTCTGCTGAAAGAACTAGATGATTACCCAGAGTTCCCTTGAGCCTGTAAGTGTGTTCTTCCCTTCTCTCTTATCAAAGCAAACAATCTGTAAAGAAAGGCAACTAACGAGGCAAATGGATATATTGAGACAAATATATATATACACACCCTAATCTTTCAGTGGCAGTGCTGGGTGAGTTTTAAACCTGTTTTAAATTGGTTTATTCTATCCTTGCCTGTGACCGTATTTAGTGACATAGAGCTGTGGGGTTATAGCAAATGCGTCCAAACTTTAACAAACCCTGAGTACTAGAAGTAGCCCAGGAAAGTTTCTTTTTTCTGATAATTTTTTTATCTAAGTACATTATATAGATTTTTGTATAAATAAAGATGATTATGTGAAAGTAGGAATGCAGTTTGAATCTGGATATTCTCATAAAATGTTTAAGCTTAGAAGGGACCATTTGAGATCATATCTACAATCTATTGATTTGTAAATGAGGAAATTGTGGCCTGGAAGTTGCAAGTAACTTCCCCATAGTTAATGGCCTGACGCCAGTTATGGACCCAGTTCCATTTCCAAACAAGTTTTACAGTTTCTTTATTGTGAACACATATACATTTTTTAAGTGAAATATTTATATTTTGATTTTAGTTGTTCAAACAAAACCATTTCTGAGGAATCTTATTTTAATATTCTAAATATTTACATTATTTCTGGAAATTAAAAAATAATTCATGTTCATAATAGAATACTGGAAAAACATAGGAAACTTTTAAAGAAAAAAATCATATATCGAGCTGGTAAAGGCAACTGCTATAAAGAGTTTTATGTATTTTATCTTTTTATTTATGCTAGCTATGTATTGACTTATTTAATGCAGTTGTGATTATACTATAATATTTGTAATCTTTTTTTAACTAAGATTTTGAAAACATTGGAATCTTTTAAAGTGTTTACAGCAGTTGCATTTGCATGATATTCCATTAAGAAATAGAATAATTTATGTGTTCTCTATTTTTTGGCATTTCATTTTTACTAATAGGAGATTTTTGCATAATACAAATACATCTTAGAGAAGTTACATTGTGCTCTCTCACCATTTTCTCACCTCACATTCTCTCCTCAATTCACTTTAATGCTGCATTATTTGCTAACACTATCCTAAGATTGCTTTTATTAAGTTCACCAAGTAATACCATTTTGCCAAATTCAGTGTTTGTTTCCTCTATCCTTGTCTTAATTGACTTCACAGCATCATTTGACACAGCTGATAACACCACAGTCTCATATTCCTCTTTTTCCTATGCTATTTTAGGACCTTGGGCACACAGAATTGAGTTGATTTGTTCCACACTGGTGTCACACTATCATCACTCTTCCTAGCTTGTTCAATCTTTGTTTTCATTTACTTATTTTTATCTTTCCCTGTGGTGGGCAAATAATGGCCTCCCAAAGGTGTCACCATTCTAATCCCTCGAACCTGTGAATATGTTACCTTGTCTGGCAAAAAGTACTCTGCAGGTGTGATTAAGTTAAGGACGTTGCTGTAGAAAGAATATTCTGGATTATCCAGGTGGGTCCAGTGTAATCACAAGGATCCTTAAAAGTCGACTTAGGAGGAAAAAGGGAGAGACAGAGGGAGAGGGAAGAAAGGCACAAGGGGTGCACCATTTGTTGGCTTTGAAAATGGAGGAAGAGGCCTCTAGAATCTAGAATTCTCCCCTAGTGGCTGGCTTCAGAAAGGAACACAGCCCTACCAACTACTTGAGTTTAGCCTAGTGACAACCACATCAAATTTCTGACTGCTAGAACTGTAGAATAATAAAATTTGTGTTGTTGTGAGCGATTTAGTTTATATTAGTTTGTTACTGCAGCAACAGAAAACTAATACCTACTTTACATCCTCCTTTCTCAAGCTCGTTCTCCTTCCCTACTCTAGTGTACTTAATATATATTCTTCTGGTCATACCTTCAAATATACCTGTATCCTTAAAAAATTAGAAAATATTTTGAGTGTTCTTTAATACACATGAATGCATAGGTGGTATCATGCTATTCATCTTATCTTTTTATTACTTTTTTCACTCAGTGCTGCCATTGAACTCTGTCCATATTGCTATGTTTGTTCAGTGATTCTGACATACTACATTATTGAGTATTCCACTGCTGTATCATATTTCATCATATGCATGCACCGCATATTACCCATCTAGTCTTCTAGTGATTCTGTCTGCTTATCTAGTCCATGATATGTGTGGTTTGCATTATACTTACCCAGTGATGGGTACTTAGGATGCTTCTAACTCTTTATGATCAAAAACAATGTGTCAAACATCCTAAATGTCTCTTTGTGTATCAGTATGAGAGTTTCCTTGGGAATACATTCCAGAGTAGGTCACACACATAGATAACTAACTTTGCTAAGCAATGACAGGTTGCTTTTCAGAATGGCTGCGACAGTTTTCACTTGGGCTAGAGCTTCCCATTCTTCTTAGCTTCTCCACAGCTTAATAGTAGAAGCCTGCTTTTTAATTTTTGTCTGTTGGATAGATATTGAGTGGTGTCTCATTGTTTTAATTTGCATTTCTCTGATTACTAGTGAGATTGAATATCCATTTTCAATACTAACTAACCATTTGGATAGTTTCTTCTGTAAACTGACTCTTCATAGTCATTACCTGTTTTTCTCTTTGTTGTTTTTCCCCCCTAGGTTGTAAGAATTCTTGATAGTAAGCCTTTGACATTTTTAATTGTGCAAATATCTTCTTCCTCTCTGTTGCCCTTTAGATAAGTTTGGGCAGAAATCTTTCATTGAAATATAGTCACAACATGCCATTTTCTCCCTTTTGGTTTGTGATTTTCAGGTGTTTGAAAAACCATTCCTCACCCAATATCATACATATTTTACCTTTCACATTTAGAGTCACTCTTTTCAAGTAGGTTAACTTTAAGTTTTTATATGTTATGAGTTAGAATTAAAACGTTTTTTGGATGTAGTGAGTCATTTTTTTCAATTCACGTTACCAAATAATGCAAGCTCTCTTCAGTGGTTTCTGATGTTATTTCTGTATAACAAATTCTCCTGTACTCTTAGACTCTTTATTCTCTTTCACTGGTTATTAGCCTGCATCTAATCCAGTATACCACTATGGTTTTGCAATATTGCTTAATACCTGCAGGAACAAGTCCCTTTTTTTAACTCCTTTTTCAAAATTGGCTTAAAAAATTTTAAACCAGATTGTCAAGTTCGTCCCAAATGTTATGATTGAGTTTTCATTAGAAATTCATTGAGTTTAGATTGATTTGTAGGAGGTTAATAAAGTGAATCATATTAATAAAGTAGTCAAAAATCTAGAAGTCCTCTTCCATTTCTCTTTTTTGTTTACCTCCCCCTCCTACTGCATTGCCTTTACTATTTGTGGGGCTAGAACAGGAGCTTAAATAGAAGCCTGCATATCATACATCGTAGTTAAAAGTTATAAATCAAGCTATCCTCAATACTCTGCCCATGTTATCATCCTGAAGTATGGAGGCTGAAGGAGTTTCTCTCCTTGTGGGACAAACGCTAATAAACCTGAAACTTGTACTGTTCTGCTGGTAGGAAATGGTAGAAGCTGGGTTTACTCAGGGTCTACCCAGAGGCGGGACTGACATAATCAAACTCTCTAGGGAGACAAGGGTGGGCAATGCCTTTCCTCTTTATCTCACTTTTCCAACTCAGGATTTCCAGGCAGTTCTAGGCCCTTCCAAGCAGCGAGGAAGAGAGAGGGAACTCTGTCTCCCTAGACATTGACTAAAGCTAGTTTGAGAAAGACAACTTTAGGCAAGAGCAGCCACTCTTTTCTCTGATTTTCTACTGCATAGTTTTTCCTCAGTTCTCACCTTCTACCACCACCCTTCCTCCTTCCCCCAGCTGTCAGACTTGCCAGCACTTTGGAGACAGTTCAGCTCCTGGGTCTCTCCCAGTAATTCTCCTTGGTTATTGATCTATCAGAACACTTTCACATGACCTACAAAAGGGTTTCTGTGAATGTGATTTATGGGTCTTAGTCTGATCTAAGGGCTGTGCTGCCTCTACCTCAATCCATCAATAAGTCTACTCAAGCTACCTTGAAAACATCATTGTAATGAGTACCTTTTTTAAGCCGTTATTATCTCTCACCCAGGCTTCTACAGTAGCTTCTGTCTGATCTCCCTGTTTCTGTTTTTACCTTCTTGAAATTAACTCTCCTGAGAAGGAACTGAGAAGGGTCATTTTAGAACACAAATTGAGTCCTATCTCTCTCCTGATTTCAACCCTCTAGGGGTTTTTCCTTATTCTTTCAATGAAATAAAAACTCCCTTCATTGGTTTATAAAACCCTTACCTGCTCTGTCCCTGTTTACATCTGCAGCCTCATTTATATCACCTTATATGTATATTGAACCAGTGTGCTGGAGTTGGCTTGCATTGACCTGTGAGACCGAATTGGTAAATTTTCAGAAAATTTGCAAGCCAACTGTTAAAAACCAACTATTAAAAATAGTATATAATCTTACAATTAATTAAATTACATGGCAAGCAAATGTAATAAATACTCCAAGCTCATCACTTCCTAATTATTTTATTACCTTTTAGTATTATTTATGCTCTTGGGGTTTTTTCAAGTGTATTGTATGTGTATAGTTGAAATACTATATAATGGTTTTGCTTTTGCACATCTCTTCCCAACTTCATGTACTATGAAGTCATGTTGATAGCTTGATATCAGCTATGGAGGGAGAATTTACACCATAGAAAAGGGCAAATGTTATAAATCAGTGCTTACTTAATGTTTTGTTGATTGGACATAAGTAAGTGTTGGAGAAAATTAGTAATGCAGAGTAAACTTAACAGTGAGTTGTGTCTAGCTGTTACATTATGAATAGCACAAAATTTTGAGGAGATACTCCAGAATTTAGGAACTATAATGCAATATAACAAAGAAGTTACTCACATTACTGATGAACCAGTAAAATTTCAACATTTGTTGTTTTATTTTCATCTTGCTCATTAAACAGAAATATCAATCAACATTAACTTTGGAAATACACTTGTTCATCAGTTACAGCCTTACTTTGGCTACAGATAAAAGAGTTCAGCATGTCAATGACAGCATACCATGAGAATCAATTGGCTGTATGGAATTTACAGCATAGGGTATTGTATATGTTATTATTGTTTACAAATTGTATGCTAGACATCTTTTATATTAATAAAATTTGTAATAAACTTAATGTTTCTATATACACACATGTTTTTCTAGAAAGCCAGTTAAACATTTGTCAGCACATCACTGCTCTCCAACCCTATCCATTAAGCTCTCACTTCAGGGCCTTTGCCTTAGTTATGCCCTCTGCCTAGATTTTTCTTCCTCCTCATTATTGCTTGGATATTTCTTCTGCAATCTTCAGCTTAATTGTCACTTTTGTAGAGACCTTCTCTGACAAAAAAAAAGTAAAATAGTTCCTCTTTATCACAGCATCTTATTTTAATTCTCTGCAGAAGATTAAATATTATCATTATTATTTTTGTTTATTATCTGCCTCCCAAATTCTACCCTTATCCCTCTAAAATATAAGGTATCATGAGATTTAGTATCTGGCTTAATCATTTTATTCAGAGGCCTTGAACAATATCTAGCATTTATTAAACACTAGGAATTATTTGGCTTATTTTCTCTTTTTGTTTATCATAGAAATGTTACATTTAAAGATTGCAGCTTGATTATTAAATTACATTTAAAATACTCAAATATGGTTATATGTATTGAAACTAATGTTGCTTGGACTTGAGTAATTGTAGAACATAATTTTATCTTATTGAAATGATGCAGGAAAAATTTAAATTATTTACCTTCCTGGAAAAATACAGAAATATCATGAGATATACCACTTGAAATTGTATTCTGTCTTAATCCTCAGGAATTATCTAGTATATCTGTTACAGAGGAAATACACCACCCTAGAGACTGATGCTGGGCTTTAAATATATCAAATATGTTTGCTTTAGGGGCTTCCCCGGTGGCGCAGTGGTTGAGAGTCCGCCTGCCGATGCAGGGGACACGGGTTCATGCCCCGGTGTGGGAAGATCCCACATGCCGCGGAGCGGCTGGGCCCATGAGCCATGGCCGCTGAGCCTGCGCGTCCCGCAACGGGAGAGGCCACAACAGTGAGAGGCCCACGTACCGCAAAAAAAAAAAAAAAAAAAAAAAAAATACAGTATCTTCATCTTTGCAAGCAATATTTTTTGATCAGAATCATTTTACTTTGGGATTCAGTTGAAGTCCAGAAGATAAGTAAATTCAGAGAACTAAATTGTTTTTCTTCTGCTGTGGTTTCTGGTATAAGAAAACGAACTAAAGAGTGCTAAAAAAGACAATATTGTTAATAATGACAGAGAATTTTGAATTTGTGTACTTTTGTTGCCGACTCTCACAAGTCGGCCCCCTGCAAGGGTCCTTCTGCCTGGTATTGTTCGAGCCAATAGATCGAGACTGAGTTCAGCTCAGAAGTAAAGGAAAGCTTTATTCTTCGATCAGAGAATGGAGAGGTGGGAGCTCATCATCTCCAGTGCAAGCTCTCTTAAGTGGGGAGGGAGTTCTCTTGGGGCCGGCACAGCTGTGCTGCTTACGCTCCAGACCCCAGTGCCAGGCGCAGTGGCTCTGCTCACAGCCCACTGCCGCCATCTTGAGTCCAGGTGTCCTGTGGAGCTTCTGCCCACGCCCGCGCAGCTGAGGTATTGGGCGCAACCATTTGGCAGGAGGAATTCTGGTCTGAAGTGACAGGCTAGAGGCCTCTGCACGTGACACCCTATTAGCACAAAGGAAAGGAAAAAGAAAAAGAAAAAAAGCTAGACTTTATCTCATTACCCAGATTCTATTTTTATTTCCCAGGAATTGTTAATGGACTTTGCTGGTGACACTTTCTCAGAAAGAGGCATGCCTTATTTGTATAGTAGTTCATATATGCATGCACACACGTGTATGTATTCTAACTAGGTATGTCAATAAAATATTAAGGGAATAGGGATTACTTCAGTGTCCTATAATCTTTGTTGATTCACTTTATGAAGCAACAGATAAACTATCAATATTTTGGATATTTTGCTGTGGTGAATGGTGAATCAGTGACAAAAGCACTAGTCTAGGGATAACAAAGGAACAAGTATAAATATGATTCCAGAAGTATTCTTACTTGTGAGGCTAATTGATTTTGAGGGACTAAGAGTTATGTTATATTTATTAATTTATGGGTCATTAATCTAGGGAGCTGGCCAACTAAGTAGTTACCCTATTAAATAATGGCACTATAAATCCAGGTAATTCATAAATATCTCACTATTTATATTATAAATTGAGCTAGTCATAGGACCTTTCAATTCTCAACTGTCAGCTCGTATGTGTATGTGTCTCTGTGTGTGATTAGACACTTGTATATTTTTACATTGAAGATATTAATCACGTTGTAGCTTCATAGTCCTTTCTCATATCAGCTCCACAGTTAGTAGACTGTAGCTAAACATCGGATCCAAGAGTCACTGTACATATTCTTTTTAGATTAAACTAAGGATTCTATGGATATTTTTCCAGCACCAGGCCTTGAGACAGGTGTAACTGTTTGAAATTATATAGTAGATCCTGGCTTCTAAATTTAATCATTTAGAAACTTGCCTATCAAGTATTAGCAAATTCCTAGTGATGTTTTGTGTAATTATAAAACCAGGTATGTGCTTGTGGGGGAAGAAGAAATTTCCCTTCTTCCCTTCTATGTTCTTTGGCTGGTCTAATAATTAAGTTGATATAAAACAGAATAACAGGAGAAAAACAAACAAAATGGCGTGTATATGTAGAAGTCCCATAAAAATGAAGACTCAGAAGGCAGCCAGGTAATTAATTAGCTTATGTAACATCCTGAGCTAAGGAAGGGGGTAGGGGTGTGGGGATTCAAAAGAATCAAAGGCCATATACAGGAAGGCAGAAGAGATGTTTAGAAACCAAAGGTTGCCCTGTTATAAGTTATCAGTTTCTTAGGTAAAAAGATATTTCTGGTAACAGCTGTCTTCCTGGTACAGCCCCTTTTCCAATGGAGATTAAGGCTATTGAGGGGGAGGTAAAGAGCTGTCCCTCAATCTGTTGGGTTTTTGATTACCTTTAGCTTATAATAATCCTCATGCGAAAGTGACATATTAGGCAGGGGGTGACAAAATCTATGCACCTTCATGCTCAATGAAAAAACAAAAAGGTATACCTCAAAGGTCATAATTAATCGGAATTCTTCATTTTAGGTAGAGTTGAAAGTATTCACAAAATCATGACACTATGGATATTTGAATGTTAAAAAAGATTTTGGTCTTTTCCTCTTTCTTATTTTACTTTCATTACATATGAAAATTAAGAGTAATAACTCTGGAGGAGACTGAAGGAACTGTAATAACTGAGAAACACTAGAAAATTTTATTCATAGGATGTACCGTCAGCATTTATACAAGCTGTGATTGCACTTATATATAACTCATTACAGTTGACCCTTGATCAACATGGGTTTAAATGCTCAAGTCCACTTATATGCAGATTTTTTTCAGTAGTAAATGCTACAGTACCATATGGTCTATGGTTGGTTGAATTCAAAGATGTAGAACAGTGGCATCGGAGAAACTATGCATGTAGAGGGCCAACCATAAGTTATACACAGATATTCGAAGGCATGGAGGGTTGGTGCCCCTAACCTCTATGTTGTTCAGGAGTCAACTGTATATAGACTTCAACATGACTCCTTTTGTTAAGATAATCAAGATCTTATTTTTACCCCTTGGATTAGTAAATCCCTGATTCTAGGGTAATTTGTACAGATTATATAACAAACAAACTGAAGTTTTTTAACATGTATACCTCATATACATATGGGAAATAGAAACAAATAAGCAATTCCTTGAGGTGGGCTAAGCCACCACATTAATATGATCCTCAGCTAAAGAAAAAAAGGTTGTGTGAGGAGTGAGGGTTGGAGTAGATGGGGAGTTGGTAGGAGGGGAGGGGGGTGAGGAGGTCCTTTATGGGAAGTTACCAGGAAAAGAAAGATAAACAGAGGTAAAGTGTGCTATGCAGATTTTGGTTGGTGACTTTCCACTGATAAGATTCTCTTGTAATTTAGGGATCCTTCACTTCCTGGTATAGAGAAGGAGACACTCTTACAAATGAAGATTTCTTTTATAAATGTCAATGTCCCTTATAAAAAAGTGACTTCTGTTTTCAGAGCAACTTTTGCAATTGCTGTTTCACTAAATAATCTTCATAGCAAAGAAGCATGTATTTTGTGGTAGCTTATTCTGCTACCCTTCACAACTTTGCCCCAAATGTAGACGTTACCAGCCCAGTAAGGGAGAAGGGGAAACACCACTTTTTGTTAGGTGGATTACATTTATTTAATAATATGAATTTGGGGGCTATTATTTTAAGTGTTTATGATACATTTTTTTATATGATTGTTTAAATTCATGCTTGGTATCATTTTAAAAGAATGCAGCTTTAGCAAATGTTTATAATGAAGTGAGATTATGTTAAAATTTTAGGTTATTATATAATTTTTTTTGACTTTTATTTTATTGAATTGTTTTTACACAGCAGGTTTTTATTAGCTATTTTATACGTATTAGTGCATATATGGCAATCCCAATCATCCCACCACCACCACCCCCCGTGCCCCCACCCACTTTCCCCCTGGTGTCCATATGTTGGTTCTCTACATCTGTGTCTCTATTTCTGCCTTGCAAACCAGTTCATCTGTACCATTTTTCTAGATTCCACATATATGCGTTAATATACGATATTTGTTTTTGTCTTTCTGACTTACTTCACTCTGTATGACAGTCTCTAGGACCATCCACGTCTCCACAGATGACCGAATTTTGTTCTTTTTATGGCTGAGTAATATTCCATTGCATATATGTGCTGCATCTTCTTTATCCATGTGTCTGTCGAGGGGCATTTAGGTTGCTTCCGTGACCTGGCTATTGTAAATAGCGCTGCAGTAAACACTGGGGTGCATGTGTCTTTTTGAATTATGATTTTTCTCTGGGTATATGCCCAGTAGTCAGATTGCTGGGTAATATGGTAATTCTAATTTTAGTTTTTTAAGGAACCTCCATACTGTTCTTCATAGTGGCTGTATCAATTTACATTCCCACCAACAGTGCAAGAGTGTTCCCTTTTCTCCACACCCTCTCCAGCATTTGTTGGTTGTAGATTTTCTGATGATGCCCATTCTAACTGGTGTGAAGCGATACCTCATTGTAGTTTTGACTTGGTGATGTCTCTAATGATTAGTGATGTTGAGCAGCTTTTCATGTGCCTCTTGACCATCTGTATGTCTTCTTTGGAGAAATGTCTATTTAGGTCTTCTGCCCATTTATGTATTGGGTTGTTTGTTTTTAAATATTGAGCTGCATGAGCTGTTTATATATTTTGGAGATTAATCCTTTGTCCGCTGATTCATTTGCAAATATTTTCTCCCATTCTTGGGGTTGACTTTTCGTCTTGTTTATAGTCTCCTTTGCTGTGCAAAAGCTTTTAAGTTTCGTTAGGTCCCATTTGTTTATTTTTGTTTTTATTTCCATTACTCTGGGAGGTGGGTCAAAAAAGAT
>RJWK010011084.1:0-42575 GCA_004363435.1 Platanista minor | reverse complement strand
CTTTCAGATGTATTCCCACTTCCACTTCTCCTCTTTAAGATGTTATCTGGGTATATGGAAGAACTGTGGGTATACATGGAGTATAACCACGTGAAATTTAATGAGGGGAGCTACTGAGACCTGTTCAGCATCCTTGTGATCCCTGCTAATCTCTGCTGAGGTGTGACAACTCATTCCAGACACTTTGGCTTCTATAGCTCAAATTTGATGCTAATGTAACACATGGTCTATGTTCTTAATTTAGACAATGCTCCTGTTGACTCATCCACCTCTTTCTGCTGATTCCACTGATAGTCCTATGAGCTCTGCTTTCTCTCTAGCAACTAGTCTAGGAAGCCCATCCTTCAGCCCTCATCTCTAGGGACATTTAATTTTCTGCAGCATCTGCCTCTGACATTCTGAATGTCCAGAAGGCTAGGCTATTAGCTATATTACCTTCCCATTTACACACAGACACACACACACGTCTACACACAACAGGGTCATGATGGAAATTACAGTTAATTTTCCAACAGTGGAGAGCCAAGAGAAGATAAGGACAGCTAAATAGATTCTTATGCTCTCCCTCTACAAGGCCAAAACTGCTTTAGCTTGACCACGTGCAAAGCGGACTCTTGTTAAAGTCCCATACAGAAGGTGAAATAAAAGACCTCTTACCCTTGACAGACTGAAAATTTTCAAGGACTAACAGGACTTCTCTGGAACTCAGGCCAGAAGAAGTAGTCAGAAAATGTAGTTCAACACAGATTTATTCCCACAGGTCATTTTCATAGAAATTTGGGGATTTTCTTCCTTGTTCTCATAGTTTTGAGACATCACTTAAAAAAATAGCTACAATAAAGTCCATCGTGGGCTTCCCTGGTGGCGCAGTGGTTGAGGGTCCGCCTGCCGATGCAGGGGACGCAGGTTCGTGCCCCGGTCCGGGAGGATCCCACGTGCCGCGGAGCGGCTGGGCCCGTGAGCCATGGCCGCTGAGCCTGCGCATCCGAAGCCTGTGCTCCGCAGTGGGAGAGGCCACAACAGTGAGAGGCCCACGTACAGCAAAAAAAAAAAAAAAAAAAAAAAATTTTCCAAATATCATGTGCAGTCACCTCATTTGTAAAATTTTTATATGCAGTCACCTCATCTGTTAAATTAAATTAATAATAGTGCCTACCTTAGGATACATTCAAATTAGTGTAGTATCTATAGTTAGTAATAGTAAACAAAGTCGAAAATGAGGCTAGTTACTGAAAGCTGGTGGAAATGGAGGGACTACTTGATAAAAGTAGAAATTATGAAATTATTCTTGAGGAAAGTAGTAAAGTATAAAAAAAACACAAAAATTGGGGTTGTTGAGTAACTTCAAGGAATCAGTTGGAATCTGACATTATGACTATACAGCATGAACCAAGTTTTTATAGTCTTCGTATCTCTTCCATACACTTTCTGTATAAAAAAAGAATGAAGAAATAATTTGGTGGTAGTGGCCTAGGTTTTGGAACCAGGCCACAATCACTATGGAAATTCAAGGATGGGTGGCTGTAGGGTATTATTGGAAGGGGGTATATAATTAACTGATTCTGAAGTAGGTGAGAGTGGACATGAAGCCAGAAGCATGCTATGACATATTTTAATCCAGTCCATATTGGGATTTGCGTAAATTGAGAACTGCTCTTTGTCACTAATTTAATGACATTTTATGAATTGTGGTGAGAGTTGGGAACAAAGATGATGCAAGTCTCAAAAGTCCCCGCAGGCTGCTGCTGTATTCTGAACCATGAGAACTGAATCAGAACTGTAGAACTGTGCAGTGAATCTATGCTCTTAGCACTTTCCAGATGAGAACATGGGTCAGAAATTTCCTGTGTCCCCTGTGAACTCTTTTAGTGACTGTTGCCATTGATCATATATCAAGAATGTGTTGTGTGTACATAAGCATATTTATAGAATAAACTGTCTTCAGAAATCAGCCCTCTCTCATGTTCTCTCTAGTTAAAAGATATGTTCATAATCATAAGACAGTTCTTTTTCCCTCTTCTGTTAATTTGTACCTCATATAGATGTCAGGGAGCCAGCTATTCACTCTATGTTTTATCTACATTCTTAGTTTGTCAAATGTACCCCCATGTCCTTTCTCTAAACTCTTAGAGCTATGACCAAAAGAAGAGCTAAACTAAAAAGTCCTTTAGAAGGATTTTTCTTATTCAAGAACCATCTGCTACTAAAGAAAAGAGAAGATACCAGGCAGTCTTCTATACTTATAAAAGGTAAAATTATCTCACCACTTTAATAGGCATTTTTCTTACCTAATACTGTAAAATTAGAAGTTTTCATCACAAATTTCTATTTGAGTATTTGAGTTGATTTGAAGAAACAGTGAAACCAAGCCTCATTTTCCCAATATTTCAGGTTAAATTTTGAGATTCCTACCAAGCACCACATTTAATGAGGTTCTTCAAATGCTCCCATAGTAAACTGTCTGCTCACAAAAAAAAACCACCACTATTTGAATTACAACTATAGAAGATATTTTTTCAGTAATTCCTTTTTATAAAAATACATTCTCTCCCAAATCTCTAACTCCAAAAGAAAAGAAAAGACATCTGATACTCATACAATGGAAGCTGGTAATACGTGCTCTTTCTGTAATTAACACTTGATTTGAACTTAAGAGCAGCTTTCCGATGCATGTGTTTCAAAAAGCTAGAGGACCAAGATTGCCAACAGAGATCCATTCTGTGTTTTCAAGTGCTCAAAGAAAATTACTCAGGGTTGCACTGCCAGCCAATAACTTAAATATCTGCAAATCCCTCCTTTTCCGCTTGTCCTTGGAATTTAAATTTAAAAGGTCTAATTCATAGCTCTGATATTCAAATCACAATAACACACACATACATGTGTTTCAGAACTTCACCTTTCTTAACAGAGTGATGCAAGTATTTAGATTAGTTTTGATTATCTTATGTGTAAGTAATTGTGACATTTGAATAAAGGATAGAGAAACTGGTGTGCTACATTTAAGATCTGTAATGGGTAGGGAAGAGGTATTGCTGGGAATTCTGGTAGAAACATGGCTCTTTCTATTCCCATAGCAGGAAACCAGGAAAACAGAGAAAGACAGGCTTGAGGGGCAAGAAGATGGTACTCTGCTCTTTGTTTACCTGATGAGTGGTACATACAAAAGGTAAAAGGAAAGATGGGTAGAAACTGGAAACATTTTAATTTTTAATGTTAACTCAATCAGTGTGAAAAAAAATCAGGTATCTCCAAAAAATGTTTATTCACATATTCAGTTTAACAGAGAGGAAAAAATATATGTAATTCATTTGAATATACGACTGCTTTATTAGAGATGCTGAAATTTAGAATGGCTCCCTTCAATTTAGAGATAAGATCTAAATATTTTTACATATATACACTAATATGTATAAAATGGATAACTAATAAAAACCTGCTGTATAAAAAAATTAATTAAATTAAATTAAAAAAAAATAGAACATTCTCATATCGTGGCCCTGTCTACACACTCAATTTCACCTCTTATCACTCTCCCCTCACACATCCCACCACCATTTCTGAATGACATGGAGATCCCTAAATAAATCACAGACTCTAATACAGCCCTGACTTTTGAATATGCCACTTCTTCTGCTTGGAATATTCTCCTTCCCTCTCTGACTCTCCTCCTCCAACCTGAATTTGCTTGGATAATTCATCCTTTTAAGCTCAGTCTTCAAGCACCAGTTTTAAAACTGTATTTTCTTTAAGACTCTCACTAAGGGGGGGAAGCGGGGGGCAGGGATGAACTGGGAGATTGGGATTGACATGTATGCACTAATATGTATACAACAGATAACTAATAAGAACCTGCTGTATTTAAAAAAAAAAAACAGGACTGTCACTAATGTGTCCCTTTCTCTTGGGCTCCGGCTGCAAAACCTACATAATCTCTTCAGGCATTTTCTCACTTTATCATAGATAGCAGCCTGCAACTTTGCAGCCCTGACTATAGCACCTTGAGGTTAGAGACTTTCCTTTCCACCTTTGTGTCTCCTAGCAAATATGCAGAGACTTTCCTTTCCACCTTTGTGTCTCCTAGCAAATATGCACTTAAAATACATTTGCTAAGTTACTGACTGTGGTGTTCTGACTAGTAAAACCTTTACTGAATAGAATTGCAGAACTGAGGGGAAATGCTTCTTACCAGAGTCCTCATAAAAGTGTTTTTCAACTGAATTTTAAATCATCAAAAATGTGTGGGAAATCTGCTATATTTTAATATTATATATATATATATATAATATATATATATATATATATAATATATATATATATATATATATATATATTTTTTTTTTTTTTTACATGAGGCTCTAGTCTCACAAGGGGTGCAGCCTGTTTTCTTATCCATTTCTCTCCTGGGTGTGAGGCAGGCTGCCCTTGTCATTTAGGTAGAGACTGAGACTGACATAGATGGATGGCTAAACACTGTAGTATATTTTTTCCAACTACCATAAATATGTTTCCCCATTTCACTGCTGGGGACTACTGGGATTTAATGGTTAATTATGGTACTAAAGAAATATTTGGTTCACTTGCATTTACAAAACACAAAATTTTAGTCCAGAGCCCTAATAATACATGTTTAGTACAATGTAAATATTATAAGCCAGTTACTAGATAAATATGCTAATTTAAACATTTATGTATAGATGATTTAAAAAATTTTTATTCTGTATTCAGGCAAGAAAAAAAACAACTAGTTAAGTTTGCCTCAGGGATATTACTTTTTTTCTTTTCAAGAGGTCCAGAAGAAAACAAGAAAGCATACCCAAATTGGGAAAGCAAAATTTACTTGCATATAAACTGTGGGAAGTAAAGTTTTAGTTTGTTCTTTCCATTCTAACATTCTATAGTTATAATTTAGACGCTTGTTACTCAAAATATAGTCTGAAGACCTGAAGAATTACCATCACATGGGAGCATCTTAGAAATACAGACTTACAAGACCCATCTCAAACCTGCTGATTCAGAATCTGCACTTTAATAAAATCCCTAAGTGATCCTTCTGAACGGTAAAGTTTCAAAGTATGGTCTAGATTATCATTCTTCATACCTGTTCGGCTCTGCCTTCACCTTAAGGGTTATCTCAGTCATCTGAGGTTTTTTTTTTTTTTTTTTCCTTTTTGAAGTAAAGCCAAAAGCACTAGACCAGGAATAATGTCTGTTGTTCAGACTCGTCTCTTTTCTTTAAGTGTGTATGTGTGTAAACATGCCTGAAGAAAAAAAAAATCACCCACATACATAGGCTTTTGTGTTAAACACATGACTTTATTTGATGCCTTGTCCCAGAAGTGAGAAATAGTTTCTCAAGGCAGAGGGCTTACCCCACGGTTTCACCCACCCACCCACCCAACAGCAGTCAGGGAACACCAATGGAGAAAAAGAGGAACAGAGCTTATTTCAACAACCTAAAGTTCTCCTTCAATCACAAATACCCTTTTTTCTACTGTTAATGGACGTGGACGTCTTGCATCAGGGCCTCCCAGCAGTTGACATCAGGCATTTCAGGCAGGAGATCTTTACTGAATTGTCAAGTAAAGGGCAGCTCCTCCCTTTCCAGGTGGGCACTGGAGTGTGTGGCAGTGGTTCTTATCAGGTGAAGCCAGATGTGCTCAGCTGTTTCATTCTCCACTTCACCCCAACCAATTAAGCTTGTTCAAAATTCAAACCAACAGACAAAACCTTCAAAATAGTGCTTCTATTTTTATGCTTACAGCTTCTGCTGATTAGCCAATAGTTTTTGGATACTCTAAGGCAAATCTTATTCCATGTAATAGGCTTAGAGAGATTTCTTAGTATTTGCCCGGCACAGTCATAAACCTTTGAGTGATTCTCTTATTTCTTCCTATCTCAATGTGCATCTATATAAAATAAAGAGAATATCCTACTGACTATCTCAAATCTTTGAGGATTCTAACATGGAAGGTACACTCCTCAACCTTTGACAACTATGCCATAATGTCACTTTCTAACAGAACATCGGGTTGGGTAGTACATGAGATACATAGGATAGCATTTCAAAGAGATCTTATAGTTTATAATATTTGCAAATTGCCAAGGAAACTGTAGACCAGATATACATTCCTTATATCTTTTTTTTGTACTAATTACTATCTCTAACTTCATGAAACATACTTGAATGGGAATATTTCTCATAAATTTTCCTAAAGATTTACTTCTATTTTTCAGTAAATAATGTTTTGTTCAACTCCACCCCCAAATAAAATAAATAAAATAAAAAATACAGTTTCATAGTCTAAGAGTAAGTCTGGTATCTCCACTATAAGCATCTGGGAACATTAAGACATCTCAGTCCCAATGATGCACATTGTTTCCCCTCATCAATGTCAGTATGGACAAAAGAACACCTGCATCACTGTGGCGATTCTGCTGTCAGCTGAATCAGCCCTTCAAGAGATGTTTTAAGATATCATTTTCAAAATGAATGATGCAAATGTGCCATTTTCATTTTAGTTGCTTAACTTATTACAAAACCACTGCAGAATTTTATTGCTCATAAGACTGACTTCTATTTTTAGTTTATTATATGTGCTTAAGCGCTGTCAAAGTTTTCAAAACTAATTCATATTTGAGAAATCTGGTAGGTTAAGCATAATTTAAAGACAAATACTTCCTCACTAGAGTGAATCTCATCAAGCATTATAATATAAAATTCTAGGCTATATGCTCCGTTTTCTGGATTTGAAACCTTAAAAAATTTATTAGAAGGTTTGGTTGTCTTGGATAATACATTAACAAGATATAGTATCCCCTCCTATGTAATAAATTTGAATGCTCAGGAAAGTTTTCTGCTAGCCTAAGTGTAATGTATCATTACCCTAAGTCTCTACTTTCTCCAATTTATGTGCATTCTGGTGGTTGAATCAAGTTGATGAAATGCCTATTTTCTCAGAACATAAACCAACATGAACCTTTCTAGAGCTGAAAATATATTTAATATATGAATCATTGCTTATCAAAAATTAAGGCTAATTTAAACTCGCTATCTGGAAACCTTAAAGACTTTTTTTTTTAGCTGTCACTGTCTGTTATAAGGTGACTGTTGATGTTCCTTGTTAATGAAGTTTGATCAGTTCTTAGCAACTCAAGGATATAAAATGGTCTAAGTAGAAACAGACTTGGGGGGCAGGTACGCATGGGGTGGAACAGTAAAGGTCATTCTAATTCCCCCCATCCGCCCCCCTGTTTATAATACACAAAAATTCGACCTTGAAAGATGAATTGAAATTGCTTTTATGAAAGGTGTATAATTCTTTTTAGTATTGCTCAGGAGCCATTCAATATTCTGGATAGAGCAATTAATGAGTTTGTGCAAACTTCAAAATTTAAATGTTATGCAAAAACAGTGACCAATTGACTTTTTCTGCTGAGTAGTATCAGATTTGTTGTATTTCTCTCCTTGTCTTCTTTCTTTGGAAAAAAACATGTGTTGTTTAATATTAAGGGTATTCAACTAGACACGAATAATTTAACTGATACACTGTGATTCAAAATGACTCCATCCCTTGCTTAGAGTATTGATTCTTACTGTTAACTAGCTGACTTAGCCAGGTGTACCATAGATACTTTATACAGTAAGGATGAAACTGTATCAACATTTTGATTCATTTATTTATTATTCCACAAGGCAAGAATTTTGCTGCTACTATATGTCAGAATTTCTTTGAAATATCAGTGGTCTCATCCCAGTGGTGTCTACAGGGTAGCAGGCACAAGAACTCTGGGTTCTCCATTCTTTTTGGTGTATATTTGGCAATATCAGGTTAGAAACTGCATGGCAAAACTCAGCTACTGAAATATTAATTGAAGACAGTATGTTAAGTATGCATAAAACTATATTGTTTAATTATCATATGTATCAATATATCAGATATATAAGTATCTGCTTCGGTTCCCACAGGTATATAAACATTCAACTGCCTCAGATATATACAACTTAAAAATCTTCATTTATCCTTGATTCATTCTTTCTTTCTGCATTATTATAATGTCAATTTCATTTCATACTATTCTTTGACAGGCCCTCTCATGGTCTTTTTCTAAACTATTTCAATGTCCTGCTAAATACTCTCCTCTATTTTAGTTTGCCTTCTAACCAATTTCCTCTCTCTCTTCCTCTCTCTTTCCCTCTCTCTCTCTTTCTCACACACACACACACACACACACACACACGGAAGCCATTTTAATAAAACATAAACATGACCATATCAGTCTGCTAGTTAAAAACCCTCAGTGATTCCTCATTCTCCTACACATTAAAATTCAAATATTTTAGCACCTTCAAACTCATCCCAGTAAAACTCTCCAGATATAGCTATGGTTATTTTTTTGTCCCTCTCAACTCCTAACACACATTTTCATTCTTCTTTAAATATGTTATACATCGTAGACACAGGAGTATTAATATTCTCTAAACATTGTCTATTTGATGAATATTGCCTGTATTTTAAGTTCTTTCCCTGGGGAGAAAAATCTTCCTTCAAGGAAATATTAAGGGTTCTATTATTTGTTTTCACACAAATAAATTATCGGTTAATTCATTCAGTCAATCCATCAATTATACATTCACTAATTATTTATCATGTGTCTATAATGTTAGTAATGTTAGTAATTACTGAAAATAACACTGCCTTTACCCAAATAGCAGGTGCATAATTATGAAAAAATAAGGAGATTATGAAATGTCATGACCAATCCTATCTTGGACGATAGCTCCAGATGCCAAGTGTGACTATCAATAGGAAACAGAGAGGCTCTCCCTCCTGATTCACAAACCTGCAAGATTAGGGTTAGTTCACTCTTTACTAGACAGACAAGCTGATGAAATTTAGGGTGGTTTATCCAGATACAGATACCCTAAGGCAGCTGATTACTGCTAGTTTGGAACTGATCAGGCTCATTCCAAATATCTGCAGGGCTGGGGAAGAAGAGCACAAAGAGAGGCCCACATACCATAAGCCTAAATAAACAAAGATGCAAGCAAAGCCAACAAACTACTTATTATGTGCTAACCTCCTAGCTTGATAAAATATATTTTCATGACATCAAAATTTCTATTTTCTTTTCACTTACACTTTTTTCTGAGCTCCACTTTCATATTTTTTATTTCTTCCTATTTCTTGCACTTGTACTCATTCTCAGTGATTTAAAGGATTAAACATAAAATATAATTGTATTCAAAGGGTAAAAATTTGAATATATCAATCAAAAAAGAATAATATAGTTAATTAAAAAATAAAAAATTTAAATTTATTTTGATGTTTAAAATATTTTCTTCTAAAATATTCATTTTTTCTATTAAATTTATTAGGCAATATAGTAACTGTAATTGAGAAAATAAATATTTAAATAAAATTATTTATATGAAGTTGAATTTGGTGTAACTGTTAAGATTAAATATAATTAAATGTTTTAGAAAGATTAAACTGTGACTTTAACATTCATTATATATCTGGTTGCCAATATAAAAATTAGTAACACTTTACAGGTACATTCAGGGATTGGCAGACTTTTTGTGTAAAGGACCAGACAGTAATTTTTTTTAATTTTATGGGCTATACATAAAATTACTCTCCTACAACTACTCAACTCTGTCAATGTAGCATGAAAGTAGCATATATAATATATAAATGAATAAGTATGACTGTGTTACCAAAAGAAACTATTTCCAGAAACAGACAGCTGGCTAGATTTTGACTGTGGTCATGGTTTGCTGATCCCTGGTCTAGAATTACATATATACAAGTGTAAGATTAACTGGAATTGCTTTATATTGGAACATGTCTCTCTAGCCATCACATGAAACCATTGAAATGTTACAGTAATTCATGAGTACTTCCACAACCACAATTTGTGGCATGAAGAGTTAAAAGAAGATAAATGGGAGAATCTATTTCAATAAAATTACTGAAATTAAAGGTTTGACAAGGTAATTTATTTGACTTTTCTCTTATAAGCACTTATGCAGTTCAAATCTTTTCAATCTGTTCCTGAGGTAGAGGCAGCAAACTTTTGTGGTATAAGGAAGCAAGTTAACTTTTGTTTGAGAATAAATGCAAGAGACAGAGTGTTTTCCTTGAATGGTGCTAGTCATGGCTGCAACAGTTAAATGTTATTGGTAAAACTGTGCAAGCCCTACGAACCAAATCCTGAGTGACCAAGGTTAGTAAGTGTATTTTTGTGTAAGTGTGCATGTGCATTCCTTCTTGCCTGCAGGTGGACTCAGCAGAGATTAAAATATTTCCAGAAAACAGCCTCATAGAACTTTGATGGAATCTGGGTTCTTCCACGTTACCTGTGTGACCTTGAGAATGTTTCTTAGAATCAAAGAACTCTAGAAACAACGTAAACATTCCTGTTTTGATTAAATGTACACAAACGGCTTGCATGTGGTTTGAAAAATAGTAAGAATTCAATACTTATTTGTTGAAACAGATATCTCCACTCTCCAATTTATCATTTAAAAAGCTGACAGATTAGCTTTCTCCAAACATCATGGTTTCATAATAGCAGAGTAAATAAAAGTGAGACCATAAATGTAACAGAAATTCAGCCTCTTCCATCTGAAATGTGATCGAAAAACAAGTTATATGATATCATTGTGTGACATTTTATGTGCATGTCTCACATCACTCTGGGCCTATATAGTGCTGCACTTCTACTGTTGTCTGTGATTCAAACTGCATTCCAAAATATCATGCTCTCGGATAGCGGCTTTGGATAAAGAACCACAGTGATAACCACCCAAGGGTAGGACAGCACATATGGAAAGAATGGCACAGCAATGGAAGTTTTCCATTAAATACCAAAATGGATGCAAAATCATTTAAAATTATTCATGAGATGAAACTAAGTTTAAGTAACAGACTTTTTTAAAAAATTTTTATTGGAGTATAGTTGATTTACAATGTTGTGTTAGTTTCAGGTGTAGAGCAAAGTGAATCAGTTATACATATACATGTATCCACTTTTTTTTTTTTTAAGATTCTTTTCCCATATAGGCCATTACAGAATATTGAGTAGAGTTCTCTGTGCTATACAGCAGGTTCTTATTAGTTATCTATTTTATATATAGTAGTGTGTATATGTCAATGTGGTGGGCATCCAAATTAGGACTACCTTTCCTCTTGAATCTGTAATTACAAACAACAGCTAGATCTCACTGTTGGTCATGGTGGCTACTGATTTGAGGAGACCTTCCATCTCGATGCTGAGGGAACATTACCACATGCCAAATATCAAACTAGTTGCCACCTCATTGATTCTTCTTCAATGCTAACAACTATCAAGGATTGTCAGATTAGGAAAATGAGGTTCAGAAAGTTCAATTTATTTATGTCAAGATAAAGGCTGTTAATCTAGGTCTGTCTAACTCTAAAACCGATACTGCATAGCTCACTACTATATAGCAATCATTGAATGAAATCAAAGCGATTGAGTTGTAATTGTTAACTTCACTTACCACTGGAAGAACCAGCTTCAAGTTCACTGTGAAGTGGTCAGAGATGTTCCCTATACTCCTTATTATACCCTCCTATTCCTATGACTCTGGGGTCCCATTTCTCCCAGTTTGCAGATTGTTCCATTCAAATAAACATTCAGTTGGCTTGCTGGGTGGAAAAGAAAGTTCTATTAAACTATTAATGACCTATCATGTTGTTCCCTTCTGACTTGTAAACTATGAGTAGGTTTCTTCTGGACTCATTTTTTTTTAAGTTTCCAGAAGATATTTTAAACATTTTCTTTGAGATATGAAGAGACAGATTACTAATAGTGAAATTAAAGGAACGGTGACATAAGATAGGGTAAATTTTGTGAAAGATGAGATTTCCTGATGTATCTGTATTATATTTGTAATATTCAGTGTACTTACTTACAAGTGAGAATCAAAATTGACCCTACATTAGGTGCTTTGAGTAGGGAAAAAGAAGTGTCCATTTTTTATATCTTCAAGAGCTTGGTAGTTTTTAGCACATGACTTGCATGTGCCCTTGTTTATCGTTATTTGTAATCTTCCCACTGGAAATTATATAACTCTCCTAACACTGAGGTTACTCAAATTAAAAATATCTGTAAATGATTACACTTTTTGCAAGCAAGGTATGCTATAAATATTATTCTTGCAGTTTAAAAAGTCAAGTACTAGCTGTAAAAAACTTTGCCATTGTTTCCACTATTAAAAAACATTTTATGTGATCTGGTGGTTAAGTCAGATTTTGGATTTAACATCTATTAATTCTATAAGAGACAGAACTATTCCCCAAACTGGTGATGATCAGATGGATAATATGAGAACTTCTCTCAACTGTGTCTTTCAGTGAGAAAGTGTATCCTCTCATGTGTCATTATAAAGGGCACCTTTAATTCCCTTTCCCCTATCTTCTTGGTATTTACATTTGTAACATTGCCCCATAATTGTATTTTATAAAGCTCAAGACTCATTTAAATGTCAGAAAATTATGCCAAAGGGATTTGATTTACCACGGGCTGTGTAGGGGATAGAGTTACACAACCCTTATTAATGCTAATGGGAGTTCATGAATAAATCTTCAAGAATACAGAGAAAAATGTATCCCAAGAAGGATATGAAATGAAGACAATAGGCTCACAAGAGCAAAATTAAATGGCAGTTTGATTTTTTGAGGCTAATACCTCATAAAAATAGAAGTCACTTGCACTTAAAATCACTTAAGAATAGTGATTTCTTTAGTGAGAATTCACATATCTCTGACAACTTAACTCATATAATTTGCACAAATAACAAATTTCATTATTGGCAATTACCTATGGTTTTCCAATATGCAATGACGTGAGGACCATTTATATAGTACCCTGGTTCCTTGTAATTGTCATTGAATGAATATCTAGGTGATAAAACACGTTGTTATAAATAAATCAACATGAAATCCTATGGCTGCAGTTTTAATACTACAAATTAGAAGGTACTGCTTATATGAACTTCCAGAGATACTAGAAGAAGGAAACATTTTTATATGGTTTATTGGCAAATGGTACAGCTATATATTTTTTAAAATATGGTGGGAGTCTTTTAAAAGTAAAATATAATTATAAATATTATAAAAGTTATTCTCATTAGGTTTTGTTTTTGTTTCTGTTTTTGTTTTTTGCGGTACGCGGGCCTCTCACTGTTGTGGCCTCTCCCGTTGCGGAGCACAGGCTCCGGACGCGCAGGCTCAGCGGCCACGGCTCACGGGTCCAGCCGCTCCGCGGCATGTGGGATCTTCCCGGACCAGGGCACGAACCCGTGTCCCCTGCATCGGCAGGCAGACTCGCAACCACTGCGCCGCCAGGGAAGCCCTCATTAGGTTTTTAATATGTTAAAAAGCTATTAACTGTTAAAATTCAAACTTTTTATTTTGGATGATTCTTGTATTTATGTCTTTTTTTAGTTTAGAACTAAATTTTTTTTGTGGAGCAATTGAGAGTTTTTTCCATAGTTGTTTTGGCGTTTCATTATTTTAACGGAGGGGTCTTCATACGCAATGAAAATGGAAGTATAAGTATATTTAATGTCAAATTTATGCATATCAATATAATCACATTTGTTGAAATTGAGTCTATATTAATTTATTAACATTTACTAAAATTGCATTTTCTAAATATGTCAATAAAAATGAATGACCTTTGAATACAGAATAGCTTCTCCTAAAAAAAGTTTGAGTCACTTAGTTTCTCTCAAAATAATGGATAATTTAATATTTCAATTCTTAGGACTATATACATACTATCCATTTTCCTATTCAATTTGCCTTTATGAAATAGAAGTTTGCCATATAATACACCTCAACGTTTAAATGTTGTCTCTATAAACAGATTAATAACAACTTATAGGTTAGGTGCAGAAGAGCTTTATTAAATACATCTGTGAAGATGAGGTTTTAACTCTCTTAAATGACAATAGCAACAACAAAACAAAATATTTCAACTGCAAGAACACAATATACCTACAACATATTTTAGGTTTGTATTTTCGAACATATTACTTGAACTTTTTAAATATAAATTGAACTTAGCACTGAACGTATATATTGTTTGCTAAGATTCACCATTATCACACCCATTGATTTACTTCTTAATATAAGAGAAACAAAGTAGTAGGAGAACAAGGATGTCAGATGTCTTCTGGAGCCACCATTCATGAAATGCTTGCACTTATTAAAGCTCAACATATGACAACTCCTAGGCACCTCACACCCTAACTTTCCATAGTCCAGACTTGTTGATGGTACTACAAGTTCAAGGGGAAGAAAAAGGCATCATATATAAAAGACCATTGTTAAAACACATATTGCCTCATACCCAGAACAATATAGTGAAAAGAGAAAGGGTTTTAGGGTCAGACAGCCTGCCTTGACTCTTAGATTAGGTACTTAGTAGCTGTGTCATCTTAAGTACATACTTACACTTGCTGAGCTTCAGTTTCCTCATCTTGTATATATATTGGACAAATAATATCAACCTTATGAAGTGATTAAATATACAGATCACTTGTTAAAAGCTTTTAACATAGTAGGTAACCATTACATAACAATTATTATTCAAGTATGTGCTGATTGTACATAGTAGTGGATGGCTGCTGGATAGTATCAACTTCCCTAATGAGATCAACACATACCAAATTGACATCAGCTCCATCTGAATTCATGGAGTTTTTACATTTTTCCACCTTTATTTCCCACTTCTGAAATACCTCTGACTTATGCAATAAGATCAGCACCTGATTCAACAACATCATACATGGCAATCTTCTCTTTGTTGTTTCCAGAGTCTGATTTCCCATGCTACTTTTGAACAGCACCTCAGATAGCTAGAGGAATAGCCACTTATCCTGAAACTCTCAAGTGAGTACTTTTGACATCATCCAACTGAGTACTCATTACACTCAAGCTGTTGAAATCAGGAGTAGAATAGTCAACTATTGAACTACTGATAGGAATAGAAATCACTGGACTATATTTTAGAAAATAGTGAACATTCCTCTAGCTCCAAATCTCTCTTACCAAGAAAAGTAAGAAAAAGAAAAAGAAAACAATATCCTCCATCTTGGAACCCAAGACAGCACACACTTTAACAGCCCAAATGAGCTCGCTTAAGATGGTTGAGGATAGGGAGTGAATCCACTTGCAACCTGGTTTGTGCACTGCAGAGCTACTTCAGTATCTTTTTTTTTTTTCTTCTTTTTTTTTTGCGGTACGCGGGCCTCTCACTGCTGCGGCCTCTCCTGTTGCGGAGCGCAGGCTCCGGACACACAGGCGCAGCGGCCATGGCTCACGGGCCCAGCCGCTCCGCGGCATGTGGGATCTTCCTGGACCGGGGCACGAACCCGCGTCCCCTGCATCGGCAGGCGGACTCTCAACCACTGTGCCACCAGGGAAGCCCTCAGTATCTTTTTAAAAGGGAGAAACCAGGACACTGGGTCTGTCATTGCTCAGATAAACAGAATGTTCATAGTGGCAGTGCCAGCCTATTACCAATGCACTATTTATACAACAGACCTCACTCAAGGTCATTGCCATCAATGGCAGTCACTGCACATGAATCCACCTTCTTATGGGTCTTATATCAGTATTCCTAATTGCTTTACCATTTCTCAGTCCACTTAATTACAAGGGGGGTGCTTTTTGTTGTTTTTGTTCAACTGTCCTATGAAGCCAAGTGTGGAACCTTGAAATACCACAAGGAAATAAGTAGTAATGTGCATAACGTTTCATCCACACTTTAAGAGTATACTTTACAAACCAAATTTTCAGCTTTCTCATGAGTCTTATTTCCCTTTTTCCCAAGAAGATATAATCACAACAAAATTCTTTAAGAACTTTCCCCATAACCTCTTTGATGTAGGAAACAGTCCAGCTGCAGTTTACTCCCTCTTTCTTTTATCTCCTAGAAAAAGGAGAAGCTGGCTGGTTTAACCTAGTCCTAGCCGTTTCCTAAAGGATGAAATAGGGTGATGGAAAAATCTCTCCCTGAATGCTGATGCAAGATTCTGTCTGGTACTTCTAAGTATCATACCTAATGTATTTTACAGAAATCTATAATATCCCAACACTGTTTTTTGGATTCAATACAATAGGCGTATCTCCTTTACTGTGAAGGTTTTAATGCAAAAAGGAATATAATGAGATGTTTCTTCTAGAAATCACTGCTTGCTTCACACAGATCATTACTCTTATAAAGGGATAGTGGCTGGAAGCTTGTACCAGAGTCATACAAGAAAAGCTCTTAGGGGGTAAAACAGGTGTTTATGCATTAGCAGAGCAATGGGTGATGAGAGTTGGTGAGAACGTACAAGTACTAGGCCAGTAGCACGGGTTCTAATACATGTGATCAATAGTAAAAAGTGATCATATGCTAGGTAATCATTTCTTCATTCAGTAATCATCTTTTCAATGATATTTTATGGGTATAACTTCATTTTTTTATTTTTAATTTGCTTTGTCTATATTATAAGAGCAACGCATACACTAGATAGCAAAATTTATCAACGTTAAATAAGATCTATCCCCCCCAAAAGTTGACACTTTTACTACAGCTCCATCCTTTACTTCTACACTTCTAAATCTTCGCTAAATGTATATATACATTTATTTTCATTTTTATTCTATTATAACCCTTATATTTGTATGTAACACACTTAAACATCTATTTCTAGAGAGTTGAGTTTTAAAAAAAAAGAAAAAAAGAAGGAAGAAACATAATGGATTTATTTATTTTACATATTCTTTATTAACATACTTTCTTACTCGTTTGTTTTCTTGTGTACTCTCTTAATAGCTACCTTCAGTTTATGCCCAAGGGCCTCTAGCTTACTTAACTGTTACAAAGAACCCATTTTTTAAAGGTATTTTTCTAGAAGTTCAAAGAATTCCTATTTTAATTTGTATCAACTGCGTTCTAGGCCAGCTTCACAGTTTTCATCTTAGAATTGTACTTTCTTTTGATTTCCTAGGTTAGGCCCTGTTTCTTGGAAGCCCTGAACTCCCCTCAACAGCTGTACTACTTCCTATTATAAGAAAAGGCCTGTGAGTGGTAGGCACAATATCCGAGCTCTTGTACGTCCAAATTAAGTCTATTTTACTCTCACGCTTGATTGATGGTTTGGCTGATATTCTGATTCCTCTGTGTTCAGTTTGTCCATCGTGGTCCATGTTTTTTGTGTTGCTGTTTTTCTCTTCTCTGGTTGCTCTCCATCACCCATTTACGTTTGTCAGTGAAGGATTCTGTTACTTAACATTCACTGGTAAAGTGGATGTTCTCTCTAGAAATGTATTTTATAGCTCTTAAGGTGTACTTTTTAAAATATCCTCCACTTTAGAATATCAGTAGCTCTTAAATCCCTTTTTTTATATCAATATATGTTTATGATATCCTCTTTTTCATTAAAAGATTTTGTAGAAACATCCATATCATTTTATAAAGGATTAGACTACATCTTTTTTCCATTTCTACTGGGCCTACCCCCTGTTATCAATGCTCATAAATTCCTGCAGTGATTTTGGAATGGCCTCTTCACTGGTCTCTTTGTCACTGGCCAGCATCTATTTATTTCAAATTAGAAAATAGCTAGACATTTTAGAAAATAATGCACTGAGCCTTCCATGTCCATTCCTGTAGTGAAATAAAGAGAGCAGATGCGAAAGGTCTTTCACTTTTCTCACATTAACTTAAATTCCTTTGGAATCCTTGCACTACATTAATAAACACAGATCACTAAGGTATATTGACCTGAGAACATATAAATATTTAAAGCAGTTTCTTTCAGGCATGGTTTCAAGTGGGAAAGAATGGCTTTAAAATTGAGAAATATTGGAAAAAGGCACATCATAGCTGCCCAACTAACTACTGTTTTCCATTAGAAACAAGTGAAAAAGAACTAGATGCTCAAGTTACTGCTTAAAGGATTTCGTTCCTAGTAGCCTGAGGAAGTGTTATAATTACTCTGTTGGGGGTTCCATTGGAGGACTATAGAATTTTACTCAGGTCTATTTCCAAAATAATTTTTGAATTTAAAAGTAGAATAACTCAATAATTGTCATTCTCACTGGGAGTCATTCCAGGTCCCCCGAAGCTTCCAAATAAAGACAGGAGCTAAAAAACAATGAATAAAATTATCCTTTAAATCTTTCCCTTGACTGGAAGCAGTTCAATTTCTTCCAGAGGTAGATTACTATGAAAGAAATTCTAAGTTAAGCTTCCTCAACACGTCTTGCTCCTGGGATCTCGAGAAATATTTTAGAATATTCTATTTTGAAATTTATTGAAATGTATCTACATAATTTTAAACTGTCCAACATCTTTTGCCCCTTCTTCTGGTAGTAACACCTCATTTTGTTTGGGGGAACTGCTTCTTCCCACTCCAGCAATGGGGAGGGTTCTGTCCTATAGCCACTTGACCCCTGCTCAAAGGTTACATAAGTAGTTGAAACTGTGTTATCATTGTGTCCTTCAACTCTGAGTCAGTATTTACCATGTAGTCAGAATCTTTCCCTGGGATTTTTCTTAAGTCCTTTTTGGTTATATATCCATACATACATGAATACAAGGCATGCCAGTTCGAGAGACTGAAAACAGTACTAGGAAGGAAGAAGAAATGTGAGGTTAAACAAGGCTTTGCTGGCACTAAGCTGTGTCTAGGCCTCTCCAGCTCTTGGGGAGTTTCTGCTTCTCCTGAATCATTCTGGAACTTTCATTGCATGAACTACCCCAGTTTCCTACCAATAACTCCTCGATTTTCTAAAAGTAGTGGGATTTTCAAATAAAAATCCTTTCTAACATAGAAATCATACTGCCTAGATATCTGATGTCACTAAATGTACTACATTTTGGAGTGCTACGTACGATATTATCAAAATCATACAGTAGGATGTCAACCTCAAAGGGTCATGAATATTTTAAATATTTATAAATGTAAGAATTAGATATCAATCTGGAGATTGTGCTTAGAATATGTTACTTCCACATATAGAAATAATAGCTGTTTATCAGAAACAAGCACTAGAATTAGTACTTGATATTCATTGCTTTGAGTTGTATCTGTATTTGTGTGAAGTACATACAGAACTTTATTAGCTAACTGTGAAATAGTTTTAAGTAATTTTATATCTGTAGTTACTAAAGGAGCTGTTATAATTTTTTGTTTCTGCTGTTGTTATTTCATTCCTAAAAAGTTGAGAATGAACTTCTATGCTGATTTGCATAGCACTCATTTTAGCATTTTTCCAAATATTGTTATTTAACAGTGTTTAAATTTTCTTATCTCCAAATTGTTGTAATGACCTCAAAATTAGCTGTTCTAATAACTGTTAATGTTACATAGAGAAATTTAACAAAGCCTGGAACATAGGCGCTGAGTTAATGTTTAAGTATAACGTTTAACGCACACGCTTAGATTTCAGAGACGTGTGAAATGGTAATTGTTTTTTCCTAGTACATGGCCATTGTCTGGGGATAGTGTAAATCTGAAAAATACACTATATATATAGGTAGTCCTCTCCCACCATAAATATTTCATGCCAAACAAGGAAGTGATAATAATCTTATGGAAGGTAAAACTCCAAAAGAAAAAGTAAGAACTAAAAAAGTCTATTATTATTATTTTTTCCTTTTTAACATCTTTATTGGAGTGTAATTGCTTTACAATGGTGTGTTAGTTTCTGCTTTATAACAAAGTGAATCAGTTATACATACATATATGTTCCCATATCTCTTCGCTCTTGCGTTTCCCTCCCTCCCACCCTCCCTATCCCACCCCTCTAGGTGGTCACAAACCACAAAGCTGATCTCCCTGTGCTATGGAGCTGCTTCCCACTAGCTATCTATTTTACGTTTGGTAGTGTATATATGTCCATGCCACTCTCACACTTTGTCACAGCTTAGCCTTCACCCTCCCCATATCCTCAAGTCCATTCTCTAGTAGGTCTGTGTCTTTATTCCTGTCTTACATCTAGGTTCTTCATGACCTTTTTTTTTTTTCTTAGATTCATATATATGTGTTAGCATACGATATTTGTTTTTCTTTTTTTGACTTACTTCACTCTGTATGACAGACTCTAGGTCCATCCACCTCACTACAAATAACTCCATTTTGTTTCTTTTTATGGCTGAGTAATATTCCATTGTATATATGTGCCACATCTTCTTTATCCATTCATCTGTTGATGGACACTTAGGTTGCTTCCATGTCCCGGCTATTGTAAATAGAGCTGCAATGAACATTTTGGTACATGACCTTTTTTGAACTATGGTTTTCTCAGGGTATATGCCCAGCAGTGGGATTGCTGGGTCTTATGGTAATTCTATTTTTAGTTTTGTAAGGAACCTCCATACTGTTCTCCATAGTGGCTGTATCAATTTACATTCCCACCAACAGTGCAAGAGTGTTCCCTTTTCTCCCCAGCCTCTCCAGCATTTATTGTTTCTAGATTTTTTGATGATGGCCATTCTGAATGGTGTGAGATGATATCTCATTGTAGTTTTGATTTGCATTTCTCTAATGATTAATGATGTTGAGCTTTCTTTCATGTGTTTGTTGGCAATCTGTATATCTTCTTTGAAGAAATGTCTATTGAGGTCTTCTGCCATTTTTGGAATAGGTTGTTTTTCGTTATGGAGCGGCATGAGCTGCTTGTACATTTTGGAGATTAATCCTTTGTCAGTTGCTTCATTTGCAAATATTTTCTCCCATTCAGAGGGTTGCCTTTCGTTCTTGTTTATGATTTCCTTTGCTGTGCAAAAGTTCTGAAGTTTCATTAGGTCCCGTTTATTTTTGTTTTTATTACCATTTCTCGGAGGTGGGTCAAAAAGGATTTTGCTGTGATTTATGTCATAGACTGTTCTGCCTATGTTTTCCTGTAAGAGTTTGATACTGTCTGGCCTTACATTTAGGTCTTTAATCCATTTTGGTTTTTTTTTTTTTTTTTTTGCGGTACGTGGGCCTCTCACTGTTGTGGCCTCTCCCGTTGCGGAGCACAGGCTCTGGACACGCAGGCTCAGCGGCCATGGCTCACAGGCCCAGCTGCTCTGTGGCATGTGGGATCTTCCCAAACCGGGGCACAAACCCACGTCCGCTACATCGGCAGGCGGACTCTCCACCACTGCGCCACCAGGGAAGCCCTTGAGTTTATTTTGTGTATGGTGTTAGGGAGTATTCTAATTTCATATTCTACATGTACCTGTCCAGTTTTCCCAGCACCACATATTGAAGAGGATGCCTTTTCTCCACAGTATATTCTTGCCTCCTTTATCAAAGATAAGGTGACCATATGTGCGTGGGTTTATGTCTGGGCTTTCTATCCTGTTCCATTGATCTAAATTTCTGTTTTTGTGCAAGTACCATACTGTCTTGATTACTGTAGCTTTGCAGTATAGTCTGAAGTCAGGGAGCCTGATTCCTCCAGTTCCATTTTTTGTTCTCAACATTGCTTTCGCTATTTGGGGTCTTTTGTGTTTCCATAAAAGTTGTGAAATTTTTTATTCTACTTCTGTGAAAAATACCACTGGTAGTTTGATAGGGATAGCACTGAACCTGTAGATTGCTTTGCGTAGTATAGTCATTTTCACAATGTTGATTCTTCCAATACAAGAATATGGTATATCTCTCCATCTATTTGTATCATCTTTAATTTCTTTCATCAGTGTCTTATAATTTTCTGCATACAGGGCTTTTGTCTCCTAAGGCAGTTTTATTCCTAGATATTTTATTCTTTTTGTTGCAGTGGTAAATAGGAGTGTCTTCTTGATTTCACTTTCAGATTTTTCATCATTAGTGTATAGGAATGCCAGAGATTTCTGTGCGTTAATTTTGTATCCTGCTACTTTACCACATTCATTGATTAGCTCTAGTAGTTTTCTGGTAGCATCTTTAGGATTCTCTATGTATAGTATCATGTCATCTGCAAACAGTGACAGCTTTACTTCTTCTTTTCCGATTTGGATTCCTTTTATTTCCTTTTCTTCTCTGATTGTTGTGGCTAAGACTTCCAAAACTATGTTGAATAAGAGTGGTGAGAGTGGGGAACCTTGTCTTGTTCCTGATCTTAGTGGAAATGGTTTCAGTTTTTCACCATTCAGAACGATGTTGGCTGTGGGTTTGTCATGTATGGTCTTTCTTATGTTGAGGAAAGTTCCCTCTATGCCTACTTTTCACAGGGCTTTTACCATAAATGGGTATTGAATTTTGTCGAAAGGTTTTTCTGCATCTATTGAGATGATCATATGGTTTTTCTTCTTCAATTTGTTATATGGTGTATCACGTTAATTGCTTTGCAAATATTGAAGAATCCTTGCATTCCTGGAATAAACCCCACTTGATCATGGTGTATGATCCTTTTAATGTGCTGTTGGATTCTGTTTGCTAGTATTGTGTTGAGGATGTTTGCATCTATGTTCATCACTTATATTGGCCTGTAGTTTTCTTTCTTTGTGACATCTTTGTCTGGTTTTGGTATCAGGGTGATGGTGGCCTCGTAAAATGAGTTGGGGAGTGTTCCTCCCTCTGCTATATTTCGGAAGACTTTGAGAAGGACCGGTGTTAGCTCTTCACTAAATGTTGGATAGAATTCACCTGTGAGGACATCTGGTCCGGGGCTTTTGTTTGTTGGAAGATTTTTAATCACACTTTCAATTTCAGTGCTTGTGATTGGTCTGTTCATATTTTCTATTTCTTCCTGGCTCAGTCTTGGCAGGTTGTGCATTTCTAAGAATTTGTCCATTTCTTCCAGGTTGTCCATTTTATTGGCCTAGAGTTGCTTATAGTAATCTCTCATGATCCTTTGTATTTCTGCAGTGTCAGTTGTTACTTCCACTTTCTCATTTCTAATTCTATTGATTTGAGTCTTCTCCCTGTTTTTCTTGATGAGTCTAGCTAATGGTTTATCAATTTTGTTTATCTTCTCAAAGAACCAGCTTTTACTTTTATTGATCTTTGCTATCGTTTCCTTCATTTCTTTTTCATTTATTTCTGATCTGATCTTTATGATTTCTTTCCTTCTGCTAACTTTAGGGTTTTTTTGTTCTTCTTTCTCTAATTGCTTTAGATGCAAGGTTAGCTTGTTTATTCAAGATGTTTCCTGTTTCTTAAGGTAGGATTGTATTGCTATAAACTTCCCT
Organism: Platanista minor; assembly: GCA_004363435.1. Lineage (NCBI taxonomy): Eukaryota > Metazoa > Chordata > Mammalia > Artiodactyla > Platanistidae > Platanista > Platanista minor. Next base: position 19,382 of record RJWK010011084.1, on the reverse strand, counting down.
CTTAGAACTGCTTTTGCTGCATCCCATAGGATTTGGGTCATTGTGTCTGCATTGTCATTTGTTTCTAGGTATTTTTTGATTTCCTCTTTGATTTCTTCAGTGATCGCTTCGTTATTAAGTAGTGTATTGTTTAGCCTCCATGTTTTTGTACTTTTTAGAGATCTTTTCCTGTAATTGATATCTAGTCTCATAGCACTGTGGTCGGAAAAGATACTTGATACAATTTCAATTTTCTTAAATTTACCAAGGCTTGATTTGTGACCCAAGATATGATCTATCCTGGAGAATGTTCCATGAGCACTTGAGAAAAATATGTATTCTGTTGTTTTTGCATGGAATGTCCTATAATTATCAGTTAAGTCCATCTTGTTTAATGTATCATTTAAAGCTTGTGTTTCCTTATTTATTTTCATTCTGGATGATCTGTCCATTGGTGAAAATGGGGTGTTAAAGTCCCCTACTATGAATGTGTTACTGTCGATTTCCCCTTTTATGGCTCATAGTATTTGCCTTATGTATTGAGGTGCTCCTACGTTGGGTGCATAAATATTTACAATTGTTACATCTTCGTCTTGGATCGATCCCTTAATCGTTACGTAGTGTCCTTCTTTGTCTCTTGTAATAGTCTTTGTTTTAAAGTCTATTTTGTCTGATATGAGAATTGTAACTCCAGCTTTCTTTCGATTTCCATTTGCATGGAATATCTTTTTCCAACCCCTCACTTTCAGTCTGGATGTTTCCCTAGGTCTGAAGTGGGTCTCTTGTAGACAGCATATATATGGGTCTTGTTTTTGTATCCATTCAGCCAGTCTGTGTCTTTTGGTGGGAGCATTTAATCCATTTACATTTAAAGTAATTATCGATATGTATGTTCCTATTCCCATTTTCTTAATTGTTTTGGGTTTGCTATTGTAGGCCTTTTCCTTGTCTTGTGTTTGCTGCCTAGAGAAGTTCCTTTAGCATTTGTTGTAAAGCTGGTTTGGTGGTGCTGAACTCTCTCAGCTTTTGCTTGTCTGTAAAGGTTTTAATTTGTCTATCAAATCTGAATGAGATCCTTGCTGGGTACCGTAATCTTGCTTGTAAGTTTTTCTCCTTCATCACTTTAAATATGTCCTGCCACTCCCTTCTGGCTTGCAGAGTTTCTGCTGAAAGATAAGCTGTTAACCTTATGGGGATTCACTGGTGTGTTATTTGTTTTTCCCTTCCTGCTTTTAATATGTTTTCTTTGTATTTAATTTTTGAATAGTTTGATTAATATGTGTCTTGGTGTGTTTCTCCTTGGATTTATCCTGTATGGGACTCTCTGTGCTTCCTGGGCTTGTTTAACTATTTCCTTTCCCATATTAGGGAAGTCTTCAACTATAATCTCTTCAAATATCTTCTAAGTCCCAATCTTTTTCTCTTCTTCTTCTTGGACCCCTATAATTCGAATGTTGGTGCGTTTAATGTTGTCCCAGAGGTCTCTGAGACTGTCCTCATTTCTTTTCATTCTTTTTTCTTTATTCTGCTCCACAGAAGTTATTTCCACTATTTTATCTTCCAGGTCACTTATCCGTTCTTCTGCCTCAGTTATTCTGCTATTGATCCCTTCTAGAGTATTTTTAATTTCATTTATTTTGTTGTTCATCATTGCTTATTTCCTCTTTAGTTCTTCTAGGTCCTTGTTAAATGTTTCTTGCATTTTCTCTATTCTATTTCTAAGACTTTGAATCACCTATACTATCATTATTCTGGATTATTTTTCAGGTTGACTGCCTATTTCCTCTTCATTTGTTAGGTCTGGTGGGTTTTTATCTTGCTCCTTCATCGTCTGTGTGTTTTTCTGTCTTCTCATTTTGCTTATCTTACTGTGTTTCCGTTCTACTTTTCGCAGGCTGCAGGTTCGTAGTTCCCATTGTTTTTGGTGTCTGTCCCCATTGGCTAAGGTTGGTTCAGTTGGTTGTGTAGGCTTCCTGGTGGATTGGACTATTGCTTGTGTTCTGGTGGATGAGGCTGGATCTTGTCTTTCTGGTCACAGGTCCACGTCTGGTGGTGTGTTTTGGGGTGTCTGTGGACTTATTATGATTTTAGGCAGCCTCCCTGCTAATGGATGGGGCTGTGTTCCTGTCTTGCTAGTTGTTTGGCATAGGGTGCCCCGCACTGTAGCTTGCTGGTCGTTGAGTGAAGCTGGGCCTTGGTGTTGAGATGGAGATCTCTGGGAAATTTTTGCTGTTTGATATTACTTGGAGCTGGGAGTTCTCTTGTGGACCAGTGTCCTGAAGTTGGCTCTCCCACCTCAGAGGCACAGCACTCACTCCTAGCTGGAGCACCAAGAGCCTTTCATCCACACGGCTCAGAATAAAAGGGAGAAAAAGAAAGAAAAGAAAAGAAAAGAAAAGAAGGAAAGAAAGAAAGGAAGGAAGGAAGGAAGGAAGGAAGGAAGGAAGGAAGGGAAAGAGAGAAAGAGAGAGAGAGAAAGAGAGAGAGAGGGAGGGAGGGAAAGAAAAGAAAGAAAGAACGAATGAAAGAAAGAAAGAAAAAAGGATAAAGTAAGATAAAATAAAGTTATTAAAATAAAAAAAAATTATTATGAAAAAAATTTAAAGTATTAAAAAAAAAAGAAAATAAGGACAGATGGACAGAATCCTAGGACAAATGGTGAAAGCAAAGCTATACAGACAAAATCTCACACAGAAGCATACACATACACACTCACAAAAAGAGGAAAAGGAGAAAAAATAATATATCTTGTTCTCAAAGTCTACCTCCTCTATTTGGGATGATTTGTTGTCTATTCAGGTATTCCACAGATACAGGGTACATCAAGTTGATTTTGGAGCTTTATTCCACTGCTTCTGAGGCTTCTGGGAGAGATTTCCCTTTCTCTTCTTTGTTCGCATAGCTCCTGGAGTTCAGCTTTGGATTTGGCCCCACCTCTGCGTGTAGGTCGCCTGAGAGCGTCTGTTCTTCACTCAGAAAGGACAGAGTTAAGGGAGCAGCTGATTCGGGGGCTCTGGCTCACTCAGACTGAGGGGAGGGAGGGGTACAGATGCGGGGCGAGCCTGTGCTTTCAGAGGCCGGCGTGACGTTGCCGTGTGTTCTCCTGGGGAAGTTGTCCCTGGATCACGGGAAGCTGGCAGTGGTGGGCTGCACAGGCTCTCGGGAGGGGAGCTGTGGATAGAGACCTGTTCTTGCGCACAGGCTTCTTGTTGGCTGCAGCAGCGGTCTTAGCATCTCACACCCATCTCTGGGGTCCGTGCTGACAGCCATGGCTCGCACCCGTCTCTGGAGCTCCTTTAAGCAGTGCTCTTAATCCCCTCTCCTAGCGCACCAGGAAACAAAGAGGCAAGAAAAAGTCTCTTGCCTCTTCGGCAGGTCCAGACTTTTCCCGGACTCCCTCCCGGCTAGCCGTGGTGCACTAATCCCCTGCAGGCTGTGTTCATGCCACCAACCCCAGTCCTCTCCCTGGGATCTGACTGAAAACCAAGCCTCAGCTCCCAGCCCCTGCCCGCCCCAGAGGGTGAGCAGACAAGCCTCTCGGGCTGGTGAGTGCTGCTCGGCACTGATCCTCTGTGCGGGAATCTCTCCATTTTGCCCTCCGTACCGCTGTTGCTGCACTCTCCTCCATGGCTCCAAAGCTTTCCCCCTCCACCACCCGCCATCTCCGCCCACAAAGGGGCTTCTTAGTGTGTGGAAACGTTTCCTCCTTCACAGCTCCCTCCTACTGGTGCTGGTCCTGTCCTTATTCTTTTTTCTCTGTGTTTTCTTTTGCCCTACCCAGGTATGTGGGGAGTTTCTTGCCTTTTGGGAGGTATGAGGTCTTCTGCCAGCATTCAGTGCATATTCTATAGGAGCAGTTCCACGTGTAGATGTATTTCTGATGTATCTGTGGGGAGAAAGGTGATCTCCGCATCTTACTCTAACGCCATCTTCTCCTGGTCCCCTTATTTTTATTTTTCTAAAGAACAAAATGGTGTATAAAGGTGTCAAAGAACTCTTTTAGACAGAAAAGTTAAAACTAAGTAAAAGAACAGATACAAGCACCAAAAATAAAGTGCAAGGCAACTCCATTTTGTAGACAAATAGAAATTTTTTATTGTCACCTTTTCATGGCAAAATTGATGTGTGGTTTCTTGAAGAATTACAGTTTAAGAAATGTATCTTTTATTCTGCACCTCACTGTGGGTAAAAATGAGTTCTATTTTGGATTTAAAATCACAATTTCTCCAATTTGTGAAGTTTATATTTGTATTTTACCATAGTAAATTGGAGAAAAATGTGTACAGTCACTGGCACAAGGAATAAAATTATTACATTGAATACTAATTATCATGTTGTCTATTACTGAATTTTGAGGTATATTTCTGATGGAAGAGGGTTTCCATTGGTGCGTCAATCAGAAGTGAATCCTCTACTTAAAATTTTACACATCTCTTTATTAACTATCTAATTTATGATTCCAGACACCTCAAGCCTTCTTTCTTTTTTTTTTCTTTTTGAAGTACGTGGGCCTCTCACTGTTGTGGCCTCTCCTGTTGCGGAGCACAGGCTCTGGATGTGCAGGCTCAGCGGCCATGGCTCACGGGCCCAGCCGCTCCACGGCATGTGGGATCTTCCCGGACCGGGGCATGAACCCGTGTCCCCTGTATCGGCAGGCAGACTCTCAACCACTGTGCTACCAGGGAAGCCCCAAGCCTTCTTTCTTCTTCACTACCCATGTACTTCCTTTGCCAGGCAGCTGGGTCACGTTTTGATCCTGTACTTTTTCACCATGACACCTATTTTGTCATGATACCAGGTAAGTTGTAGTAGATGGAATTAGTATTTCTGGAAGTCACACTTACATTCAATGACTTGCAGTTACTTAGCTATACTAAGAACCACATAAGTATATCCCACTAAACCAAAACCGAATTATCCTCAACTTACCTTTACCTTGGTCAGCATGAACTTTTGATATCACCAGGCAGGAGAGGAGCAAAAGCAGTCTCAGCTAACTATTGTTAAATATCCTAAATGTATAGTATTTATTTAAAAAATTGATGGGCCTGTTTACACATCAAAAGTTCCACTCACAATGTCTCAGAAGGGGCCTGTGCACGTGCAAGTGATGGACCTTGAAGATTAAGCTTCATTAATTACCCCCCTATAATCCACTTCTGATCATGAAAAGCTAGACAAGTACTACCATGCACTATAAAGAAAATCCCTGGAATTTAAGGGAATTACATGGATTTAGACAATGAAAATAGCAGCAACAGCAGGGGCACTTCCCCCAATTTATAAGCACCACATTGAGATCTTTGTGTGACTCTGTCTAGTGAAAAAAATGAATAATTTTTTTCCCAATAATTACAACACCTTGTCACCAAAGCTACTGACCCAGAATCATACCCCTGCCCCTCCCTGGAATGGAAACCAATTACTCTTATCTAAGTTTCAGGAGGAAGCTGCAAGAAGAAAGAAAACAAGAACTGGTTAGAACCAACTAGGTCCAAGATGGTGGAAGAATTGACTTCCAGTAGACCTTGAGCCTCATTATGCATGTATGGTAATATATTAGCATGCTAAATGACACATCCACCAGTGCCCTGACAGTTGAAGACTGCCATGACAACAACTAGAAAAGCCCATACAAGGACTGAAAAGAAGAGTTGCATCAGTTCTGGGTCCAAACCACACTCCTGTTGTCAGATAACTCATGAATATTACTCCCACTCTTCCCAAATCCCTCCCTTTCACTTCAACCCTTCTATATATTTGATGTCTCCGCCTGAATTGGGTTGAGAAGTTGATTTGCGAACTAGATTCCTGCTTCTCCATTCTTTGGCCATTGAATAAAGTTTGTGCTGTTCCAGTCTCAGCACTGGATTCATTACTGGGAGCATGAATCCGACCAGAAAAAGAATGTTCCTGTCTGAGACAAGGGGTCTCTGCCCAGATGAGGACTCTGGGATGGGTCCAGTCAACAAATGCCGTAACAATCGACTTGTCCACTAACCTGGGAAGTTGGGAGTTAGATCTAAGCTGACAAAATATTTCTGTTCCAGACCCTGATTGATAGCTACAAATTGATAACCACAAAATAAAAAATGAAATGAGCATAGTCCCTATTTCCGTGTTAACCAGTACTGGAAATCCTCTCCCCTATTTTTGTTAAACAATACTGAAAATAAGTGAAAATAACCTGGCTGTTTGTTCCAAGAAATATTTTCTCTTGAAAGATAAGACTGTGAACCAACTAAAGAGCTTATCAAAACTTATTCATTATGAATCAAGACCTTTTCCTTGCTGTGCTCTCCAACCCAAGGTTAGTATACTTTAAACTTTTTTCAATCATAAGCTAGTTTCCTTCTTTGCAAGACATACCTGAAAACCATCCAGTCTAGACTCTGAAATGCTACAATGTCCCCCCTGAATTCTCTCTCTGAAACATGACCAAAGTTCTGTCAAGGCGGTGTTCTCCCTTCCTGAAATGAATCTAATACACTTGGCTTTGCTTGATCAACAGTTTTTTCCAATAGGCTTTTTGGGAGTTGACAGTTGACACAAGGAAAAACAATAAACAAATGACTGGGAGGTAGAAGGCACTTACAAGAAGTCCTCAGGTTTTAAGCAGGTGTCTTTTTCATTGAGATATTTTATTGTACACTCTCTCATGGAAGGAATTCAAACCAAAGGTTCAGCCTGAATGGAACTAAAGTACCTAAAGTAACTAAAGTAACTAAAGTACCTAAAGCAGATAGGTACTGCCTGATTAAAGTTAGAACATGGATAAAAATAAGAACAAGTGTGAACTTTGCGTTTTTATGATGCACAGAGTTGTACCACTCAGGAATTTAGTAAATGCTCGCTGTGGTATTTAATGCTTCTCTTACTGAATAAAGGTAAGCAAGATACAGGACATAATAACTCCCCCCACCTGATTTTCCTGTGTTGATTAACTGCAAAAATTGTTTCACTTATCTGTGTTTTAGTTTCCACATCTGTATAATCACAACACTCTCTACCTTCTAATTATGATGTAAAGATAGTATAACATAATTACAGTTTAAAAATCTTCTCAATTCTACAAGAAACATTCAAAAGGAGTCTATATTAAAACTGGATTGTCATTAAAAGCAATGCTTCTTACTCCTGAAATAATTACTAAAGACACTTTATGCTATGATGAAATGTGGCTTCACTAAGCACAGGAAAAAAATAACTTAAAAGTCTTTTAATTGAACTTTGGATTTTCAGAACTGAAAGAAATCAATTTTGCCAAGCTATTTGTATACACAAAGAATTCACAAACTGAAATTAGCTAAAGGTCAAGCATAAAATGAATCAGTTCTTAAACACTAATTAGTGCTTTACCAGAGATTGCATGAGAACATTTATGGATACAAAATTGAATAGTAGAGATTAAAAATGGAGAGTGCAGGTAGGTTTAATAATTTATTCCTCCCACACTAATAAGGATTCTATTTCATTTCTCAAACACAATTAAACAGTCTTTTCTTTCCCTCTCCTATTTTTTTCCTTTGTGAATAAGACTGTTGATATAACTTTTAATTCATCTATGTTAATAACAAAAGGGGAAATATTCATAATTGAGAGGGAAAACATATTTAAAATTAAATTTAAAAGCATTTTTACTTGTTTATACACCACACTTCATTATCCTCATTATTATGTGTCAATGAAGTACTCTGTTCCAGAAAACAATGGGTTCTCCAAATACAGTCCTTTTATTAGATTCATTATTCCCCCATGGCTTGCTTTTAGCATAACAACTGCATTTATAGTTAAGGTCATTTTCATATATGACTTGAAAACTGAGATAATTGCAGTAAGCTGTGAGAAGATTATTTTAGGATAATAAATTCCTTTAGGAACTATCTCATTTGTGTGGTCCAGTATGCTGACATCAGTTTCATGAGGTGTAAATATAGTAAGGTACCGACAAAGTCATAATATGCATATGGTTCTTTCCTGGAAAGGATCACAGGAACTGAAATCTCAGAGAAGCTGCATATAGTTATGAAAAATAGAGAAAACCCCCCAGAAAGGTTTTCTGATATTTCTTCCTACAGTCACTTGACCTGGAAGAAGAATAACTTGAACCCAGGTTTCCCAGATCCAATCTGTTCCCCAACTGCCCCCTCCCCAATTTTTAGAACAGTTTTGATTTACAAAAAAAAATAGCAGATTAAACAGAGTTCCCATGTAGCAACCGTCCTCCACACACAGTTTCCTCTATTATTAACATCTTTCATTAGAGCAATACATGAGACATTTGTTAAAATAAATGAACCAGTATTGATACATTATTAACTAAAGTCCATAGTTTACATTAAGGTTTGTTCTTTGTGTTAAACGGGTCAATGAGTTTTGACAAATACATATTATCATATATCCACCATTCCAGTAGTATGCAGACTAGGTTATTACTGTAACCAGATGCTTCACCTGTTCATTCCTTATCCCCTCCAACCCTTGTCAGCCACTGAACTTTTCACTACCTCCATAATTTGCTTTCTTCATACAGTTAGAATCATAAAGTAAGTAGCATCTTCAAACTGGTTTCTTTCACTGGAATATACAAAATAAATTTCATGTATGAAATTTATTGAATTTAAAGTTCCTCCATTTTTCTTGTGGTTTGATAGCTTATTTCTTTTCATTTCTGAATAATATCCCATTATATGGAGGTACGAAAGTTTGTTTATCCATTCACCTATTGAGGAACATCTTAGTTGTTCTCAGTTTTGACAATTATGAACAAAGTTTCTATGAACATTAATGTGCAAATCTGTGTGGAGACATAAGTTTTCCAGTTAATTGGGTAGACATCTGGGAATACGATGAGTGAATTATATGATAATATGATGCTTAGCTTTGTAAGAAACTGCCAAACTGTCCTGCAAAGTGGCTGTACCATTCTGTATTCCTACTAGCAATGAATGACAGTTCTTTTGCTCTGCCTCCTTGACAGTACCTGGTATTGACAGTTTTTGAATTATAGCCATTCTAATAGGTATACTGCCGAGTCTCATTGTTTTCATTTCCAACTCCTTAATGACATATCATGAGCATCTTTTGACAAGCTTATTTACCATCTATATATCTTCTTTGGTCAGGTGTCTATTCAGATCTTTTGTCTATTGTTTAATTTGGCTGTTTTTTAAATGTTGATTTTGGGGATTTTTTTGGTATATTTTGGATATAACTCCTTTATTAGATATATGTTCTCCAAATATTTTCGCCCAGTCTGTCTGTGACTCCTCTTTTCATTCTCTTAATAATGTCAGCCACAGAAAAATTTTTAGTTTTAATAAAGTCCAACTTACCAATTTTTTTCTTTCATAGATCACACTTTTGGTGTTATATCTTTTTTTTTTTTTTTTGCGGTACACGGGCCTCTCACTGTTCTGGCCTCTCCCGTTGCGGAGCACAGGCTCCGGACACGCAGGCTCAGCGGCCATGGCGCATATGAATATCAAACTGCTCTAGCACTATTTGTTGGAAATAATTTTGTTTTTCTATTAGTTTCTTTTGTTTCTTTATCAAAGATGAGTTGACTAGATTTGTAAGGGTTTGTCTCTTGGCTTTCTTTCTATTCCATTGATCTATTTGTCTATGTTTAATAATACCACGTTGTATTTATTAGTATGGCATTATAGTAAGTTTTGAAGTCTGGTAGTATCAGTCATCTGAAATTGGTCTTCCTCTACAGTATTTTGTTGACCAACTGTTCTCCTGCCTTTCTCTCTTTCCTCATTACTCCCAATTCCCTGAGACAAAAAGATCTTAAAGTTAGGCCAGTGAATAACCCTTCAGTGGCCTCTAAGTGTTCAAGTAAAAGGAAGAGCTGCATATCTCTCATTATAAATCAAAAGTTAGAAGTGATTAAGCTTAGTGAGGAAGGCATGTCAAAAGCTGAGATAGTCCAAAAGCTAGACTTCTTGTGCCAGTTAGCTAAGTTGCAAATACAAAGGAAAAGTTCTTGAAGGAAATTAAAAGTGCTACACCGGTTAACACACCAATGATAAAAAGGCAAAGCAGCCTTATGGAAAAAGTTTTCATGGTCTCCATGGAAGATCAAACCAGCCACAACATTCTCTAAGCCAAAGCCTAATCCAGAGAAAGGCCCCAACTCTCTCCAATTCTACGAAGGCTGAGAGAGGCAAGAAGCTGCAAAAGAAAAGTCTGAGGCTAGCAGAGGTTGGTTCACGAAGTTTAAGAGGAGAACCTGTCTCCAGTATAAGGGGAGTATAAGGGGAAGCAGCAAGCGCTGATGTAGAAGCTGCATCAAGTAATCCAGAATATCTAGCTAAGATAGTTCATGAAAGTGACTACACTAAACAACAGATTTTCAAGGTAATCAAACGTCCTTCTATTAGAAGAAGATGCCATCTAGGACTTTCATAACTAGAGGGGAGAAGTCAATGTCTGGTTTCAAAGCTTCAAAGACAGGCTGTCTGTCTTGTTAGGGGCTAATGCAGCTGGGAACTTTAAGTTGAATTCAATGTTCATTTACCATTCTGAAAATCCTAGGTCTCTTAAGAATTATGCTAAATCTACTCTGCAAGTTCTCTATAAATGTAATAACAAAGTCTGGATGATGGTACATCTGTTTACAACATGGTTTTCTGAATATTTTAAGCCCAGTGTTGAGAACTACTGCTGAGAAAAAGATTCCTTGGGCTTCCCTGGTGGCACAGCGGTTAAGAGTCCGCCTGCTGATGCAGGGGACGCGGGTTCGTGACCCGGTCCAGGAAGATCCCACGTGCCGCGGAGAGGCTGGGCCTGTGAGCCATGGCCGCTGAGCCTGCGCGTCCAGAGCCTGCGCTCCGCAACGGGAGAGGCCACGACAGCGAGAGGCCCGCGTATCGCAAAAAAAAAAAAAAAAAAAAAGTTAATCTAAGAAAAATTCTATTGAGACAATTAGAATGATCTTACTAGTGAATTGGATTGAAAATAAATATTTTTAGCAGCTTCTTGGCAGTATGCATCTGTCCAAGGTAGAATCATTTTAAAGGTGAGCAAAGAAAGGGAAAGGAAGCTTTCTCCCTCACTCAAGAATGGCACAAATCTCATTCATGAGGGCTCTGCCCTCAGTACCTAATCACCTCCCAAAGGCCCCACCTCCAGATAACATTAGGGGTTAAGTTTCAATTTTAGAGGGACACAAACATTTATTCAATAACAGTAGCTTATACAGGCATATAGTCAAAGACATATACACAGAGTTTGAATTGGAAATGCATCTAGTATTCATAATTTCTTTTACAGATAAAGGAATTGAGGTTTAGAGGAATTAAATGATTTACTGAGTTCACACAAAAGACAAAAACATGACAGAATCCCTTTACAAAGGTGAATATTCAAGGACAAGTAATTTGTCACCAAGTTGACTGGCCTTCTATCTTGATAGTCAATCATATATAGAACATTCTTGTGTAGGTGAGCATCTTTCACATAACATGGATTTATTATAATTTATTATACATAAAGAAGAGCCCTTAAAAATAACATATAATCACAATATTTCTAAATATAGTAAAGGTCTTTAAAAATACTGTAATTGAGGAGAATCTATTTGGATATTATAACTGAAAAGTAACCAAAGGCTATATTTCAAATCTGAGTAACAAAAAGAAGAAGCTGTACAAAATTTTTTCTGTTGCTTCAAAATAAAAGAGTCAAATTAAACAGCATCTTTATATTTAGTTGAAGAGATGCAGATGCCAATTGGGAAAAGCTGTTATAATTTGCTCAGAAGTAGACTCCCTTTCTATTATAATTAAAATTAATCTGCTCCAAAAATCCTTTGTTCCATTGAAGGCACCATATTTTAAGCAATCCATCTTTCTTCTGCCTCAGCCTGATGATGTATTATATTAATACATCATTAAAGAGACAGTTTCAACACATCACTGGAGAAATCAGTAAGGGTGCATGACTCATTAGAGCTCATACTTATCTCTGAATGAGTTTCTTAAATGTGGAGGATCACAACAGTGGCACATCTGATTACCAATAAGTTATCCCAAGTAGTTGAAAATAAGTGTGAGCAGAAAAAATATAACAAAGTCTGAGGAATGGGATTATGTGTCTTTGATAGTAGTCCAAGATTCTAAGATGGTCCTTCTAAACAAAACTGAAGAAGGAAGGCAATCAAACTTAACCAAAACATTCTTTAAATATCTAATATTTAATATACTACCTGTCATTCTTAAATAGGATTTAAATAAGGAATACATTGCTTTATCAATGCCATCACTTTAATATGATTAATGCTTCATATTTCTAAATCTCAGGCCTCATGGGGCAATCAGTACCTAAAATAGCATGATGTTACTGAATTTACCATACTGAAGTGGTAAATCTAGAAATTTAGATTGGCTTTGCTTGACCTTTATATAGTTAACAAGCAAAGTCTTTAAGAAAGGGTTCTGGATACATATACCATGGTGGTTAAAACACAAATTAACCAATACTCATAAGGCCAAGTCAAGTAAAAAACCAACAGTCAGAAAATGCTTTTTAAAAACTGTTTTCTCTAAAACCACATTTGTAAATTTCTTCCATTGTATGGCTCTCATTTTCCTGTCCACTGGTCATCAAGGCTTTTATGAACTGCTAAATTGCTTGTTGTATGGCATATGGTGAAGTGAAAGAAATTGTAAGAAAATAACATAATTAAAGATCTTCTTTCCATTATTTAACCTCTCTTGCAAATTCTCATTAAAATTTCATAGCAATTTGATTTTGTAGGTGAATCACAAATTTTCTTTTCTGAAAGGAAGAATCTGACCTTACTTGGTTTACTATTTTTACTGGGCAAAGGTAAATATTCAGAAATATTACTTCCTATAAAAGCTGGGATAGTGAGTTTTGTTTGGCAGAGTGTTTTAAATCAACCTTATATATTAATTGACAATTTGGACTCAAATAACTGCTTCTTGGAATCGCTGTATGTGATATTATCCATAATAGTCCAGGTGGAAAAATAAGATTTATAATAAAGAATTTAAAGAAAAGTAATCTTTACTTACATCATTATTCTGCAATGTTTTTAAGGCATCATTAAAACAGTGTGATGCACATTAAGGCACAAATATGCCTGGTCTCACGTTCGGATTTTGCATACTGTGTAGGAAAATCACTTAATTGGCAATTCTGAAACAACCCTGAAATTAGTGTTCAATACAATTATTGTCATTCTAAATATGCACATTTATAAGCTTTTTATTTAATTTTCAAAGGCAAGAGAAGATTGATGGACTTTTTGTTCTATATTGTGAAACAATTTATTTTAGGGAAATGGATAGAGAATTTTCTGTGTGCCTTAGAAAATCTTTGCTTGGCCCTCAGCACAGGCCTTAGGTATAGTCTCCTCAATTTAGTTCAGGGCTTTATTCACTTGAAGTGTTCTTTTGTGTGTACTCTTGTACCTGTATGGCCTGTACCCAGCTTTAAAAGTTAGCTTCCAGGCACTCATGACACTTCTGTCTCTCTCACACTAGATACCAACTGAGACTAATTCCAGGGTTTGCCTTAGCCAAAGCCCTCTTTCCCAGGGTGTCACAGGATTCCAGCAAACTGCAACTAAATGAATCAAGCAGGTGAGCATCTCCATAAAAAAAAAACTTGCTAATACCACAAAGACCCACATATGAAAAAATAAAACATGGATTGAAAAGGCAATTTACTTACTCAATAAAAAAGATGTTTCCCTAATAGCCTGGCCTACCAAACCCACATCTAACAGAGGATGTTTGGAGTAAATTTTTTGTTTGTTATATAGAAGTTATGCAGTTGTTGACACTTGTATAAATTTTATTTTAAAGCCTGTAAAAATGAATGAGCTGATTACTCAATTTAGGTACTATTTAACTTAAAATTACATTTTCATAATGTTAAACACATGCAGATAAAAAGTCTATTTGGCTGAAAAACATTTTAATTACTTGTCAACTTTTTCAAAAGATTCCTGGTAGTGTCTGTACAGTATTTTCCTGAAATAGTATTGTAGCTTCTAGAAGAATGGCATCTGTGGTAAATGTCTCTCTGATTTACTGACCAAAGGTAACTGAGCCTTCTGACTACATGAAACCAAATTTAACACAATGCATCAATTCTATAGGTGATCTGAACTAAAGGTTTCTGTAATTTCTAATTATTCTGAGATTATGGGTTTTGTTTAGTGCCCCCTCCCCCAGCCTATTTTCTAATGGGCAATATCAATTACTTTGAGCTATATTAATCCTAAGAGTCTAGATTCTATGGACCACAAATGGTAGGTTCCACTTATGACAGTACCATGTTTGATAGGAAGGTACATATTGCATTTTGGAACACCGCCAAAATACTATTTAGGGAAAACAGGATCAAAATGAACACTCAGGGGTAAGAAAGAAAAGTATGATGAAAACTGATATAAGGCCTTTATATCAAATAAAGAAAGATGTGTTGCCTAGAACAGTCCACTTAATTCACATTCTTATCATGTTCTGTCAATATCCAAAATGTAAATATTTTGGGCCAGCTATCTGCTCTTACTGAATCTTGTATATGAGTCTACGTTTCCTTTTTCTCACTCATACTCCCATCGATCCCTATTCACACACATCTGTTTTTGATGCCCCATGAAATCCCATTCTGTATCAAAGATCCTATCACTCTTCCTTTATCATCAACACTGTAAACTCCTTTATTTTCTTAAATCACTCCAGGATCTCTCCTAAAGACCCTGATCTTCTCTGAGGGTACATATCTCCTTCAGCTCTTTTAAGTAGATGCTGTTTATTATTTTCCATCCCATGTAAACAAGAGTCATGTACTAAGTTATTACTTCTCCTCCCAAAAGCAGATGTATTACTTCCCCCAAAAGCAGATCATTTTTTACCGCTCTCTGTCTCCTTACTTTTCGTTCACCTGCTTCTCCCTTTTGTTCCCCTCATGTACTGGAGATTTCTTTGTCTTCCTTTACTCCTTAACCATTACCAAGCTCAGGCACAGTCAGAGGATCTTCAGCATCTCACTGAATAATCACGCAGTACCCTCACTCCTCAGCTCCATTTCCGTTGTTTGCACTCCAACTGCACCTCAGTCACTCACAGCCCTAACCCTGCATGTCATCCTTCCCAGAAAACAGGAATTCTGAAGAAGAGCCAGACCTGATTTCCTCTGAGTTCAAAGTTCTCACCTGACAAATCAAAATGTGCATAGTAGCAGCTTCATTTGTGACCCCAAATTTAAGTGAAGTGCTCAGACCTGCTCCTAACTCCTTTTAGAAGGCCAGCTCTTCAAGAGACCCATTCCCCCTAAAGGAATAAGTCTTTCACTGATTATTGCTATTATTGTCATTACTATTGTTATCATTTGGTAATACTCAATTAGAGGTACTGGGCATTAAATTACTATTGGCTAGAATCATCCATTTTCCTTAGAGGGACAGGTTTGACTTGGTGTCAAGTTCCGTATATTGGACCCCTTCCAACCCAAAAGTCGCCATGATACATCTTGACTAGATTTGACTCATATTCCAAATGTAGTTTTGCCTTTCAGCCACTAGTACGTCAACCAACACTAATATCCAAGAAGTTATACAAAGTGTTTGACCCATCAGCTTGGATTCTGTTTAGCTTCTCAATGAACCAGGAGACCTACTTTACAATCAAGGAAGTACAGCCATGATGCATGACAATGTGATACCCTGGTACTATCACATGCCATACCTTTCAGAAATGGTCAGCCTATAACAGTGATTGATCAGCTGAGGGCACAGTTCAGATGCCAGCTTAGTGATGATACCCAGTGGTATCCTATCTTTTCAGGATGGAAGCATTCATTTTCTAACAGCTGTGGGAGTGTTAATGGCTTTAAGTTTTCAGCTGAGTTTGCATTGCTCCTCCACCTCTGGCTTCTCCCCCCATGACTGTCATGATTGTCAACAGGTAAAGAGAGCTTTTTCAAGGTCATGTCCCCTTCATTTCCAAATATTGGTGATTAAAAAGGGCTAATGCCTGGTAATTTATCCCCCAAATGGGAAAACTTTTGACCATTCCAGCTCCAAAGTTCCCCTTAGGATTGGCTTAATCCTTTGTTGTGTCTGCCTGGCAATACTTACCAATCTCACTTTCTCATTTTTCTGCTGGTATTGATACTGAAAGTATTCCTCAGTAAAATTCCTTCATGTAAATCTTCATCCCCTAGTGTACTTCCTGGGGAATCTGACCCTCATTACTCTCCTACAATGGAAGTTGGGAAATGTAGCTTTTAAGGTTGGTGGCAATGCGCCTAGCTAAAAATTAGTGTTCTAACTAAAGAAGAGTGGTATAATAGTTACTGGAGATCTTTCACTGTCACACTAGTCTAGTGTGTATCTAAAATGTAAGATTTCTATGAGCAAGAAGAGTTTGTTTTTCACCATGGTACTGACACTGAGAAATCGAAGCTAGTCTATAAATATGTTTTTGAATAAATAAATGAATAGAAGCTGATTTTTGTATATCTATATCTACATATGTATTTGTGTAATTTTTAATTATAATGTCCCCACAAGCATGACAGAATTTTTTTTTAAAATGAAATGTCTATGAAGATTATGGTAGTGATTATGTTTTGCTATTTGAGTCAGAGAGATTGCAAAAACCAAGAAATGATACACTTAATGCTGTAAAAAAGGGCCATCTTTTGAAGCAAAACATGGTAATTCATGTGTAACATTTTTCATCTAAAGTTATTCATGTGACAAGGCTCCAAATATTCAGAGAAACATCAGTTAATCATCAGGTTTGTAGCTGCCTGTGATTCAGTGAAGATTTTTTTCGCCAAGGGTGATTCTGTTCAAATAGAGTTTGCAGCAAGGAAAGCAGTAATTCCATAAAAAATAAAAACAATCAGATTTTCAATCACACCCTAAGCCAATTTCCATATTTTTTGAAACCAGTTTTCATCAACATTAACAAGCAACACTTTTTTTTTTTTGGCAACTGGAATTGAATAAAATGTTGCATTGTATTATTATAATAGCATTTGTAAGGTAACAGTATAAAATAAAAATAAAAGGCAAATTAATATGAAATTTCCAAAGTTGGATGGTTTTCAAAGCTTATCATTTACTAGCTACTTTCCCCCTTCTGCCTTATGAAGATATCTTCACTTTAATACAGGTAGCATAATGGCCAACCCCAAAACATGAATCACAATTGGTTCATCATTATTCCCTTCCCTGAAAAAGACACTAGGAATTAATGGTGGCCATGTGACAAGGTCGTGGCCAGTCAGCACATGAAGGAAGGCCTACGTGGAGGGTGTCAGGAAAAAATTTTTGCTTTTTGGTCAAAGGGACAGGATTGCAACGGTGGCTTACTTTTACCATCTCTTCCTTTCTCCCTCCATGCATACAATAACTGCTATGAAAATGTAATATTTGGAGCAAAAAGAATCATTTTGTGTCCCATAAGAGAGAAAAATCACTGAGATGTCAGACTTTTGCTCTGATATCATTGAGCTGCAAAATAAATGCTAGAACTACCTCTTCCTAGATTTCCTGTTAAGCAATCAACAAATATAATGGGTTAAGTCAGAACTACTCAGATTATTATTGCTTGCCCCTAGAAATTCCTATAATTTAAAACATTTATTGAGAGTTTACTATGTGTCAGGTATTGTTATTAGTGACTTACATGCACTAATTAATTTTCAAGAAAATCCTTTGAAGTATATACTATTACTATCTCCATGTTACACATGAAGAAAATGAGCTGTAGAGAAATTGCCCAAAGTCCCACAGTGACTAGGTAATGGAGAAAAAATTAAAATCAAACTATCAAAGACTTTTCAGAGATTGGTTCAAGCTGGCAGAGTAGAAGGACATGCGCTCCCTCCCTCTTGTGAGAGCACCAGAACAATAACTAACTGCTTAACAATCATTGACAGGAAGACACTAGAACTCACAAAAAGGATACCCCACATCCAAAGACAAAAAAGAAGCTGCAAAGAGATGGTAGGAGGGGCGCAATCACAATAAAATCAAATCCCATAACTGCTACGTGGTGATTCACAAACTGGAGAACACTTACACCACAGAAGTCCACACACTGGTGTGAAGGTTCTGAGCCCCAGGTCAGGCTTCCCAACCTGGTGGACCAGCAAAGGGAGGAGGAATTCCTAGAGAATCAGACTTTGAAGGCTAGCAGGATTTAATTGCAGGACTTTGACAGGACTGGGGGAAACAGAGACTCCACTCTTGAAGGGCACACACAAAGTAGTGTGTGCATCAGGACCCAGGGGAAGGAGCAGTGACCCCATAGGAGACTGAACCAGAACTACCTGCTAGTGGTGGAGGGTCTCCTGCAGAGGTGGGGTGTGGCTGTGGCTCACCATGGGGACAAGGATTCTGGCAGCAGAAGTTTTGGGAAGTACTCCTTAGTGAGAGCCCTCCCAGAGTCCATAGCCCCACCAGAGAGTCGGGTAGGCTCCAGTGCTAGGTCACCTCAGGCCAAACAACCAACAGGGAAGGAACCCAGCCCCACGTATCAGCAGACAAGCGGATTAAAGTTTTACTGAACTGTGTCCACCAGAACAACACCCAGCTCTACACACCACCAGTCCCTCCCATCAGTAAGCTTGCACAAGTCTCTTAGCCTCATCCACCAGAGGGTAGACAGCACAAGCAAGAAGAACTACAATTCTGCAGTCAGTTGAAGGAAAAGCACATTAACAGAAAGATAGACAAAATGAAAATGCAGAGGACATTGTACCAGATGAAGGAACAAGATAAAACCCCAGGAAAACAACTGAATGAAGTGGAGATAGGCAACCTTTCAGAAAAAGAATTCAGAATAATGATAGTGAAGATGATTCAGGACCTCGGAAAAAGAACGGAGGCAAAGATCAAGAGGATGCAAGAAATGTTT
Organism: Platanista minor; assembly: GCA_004363435.1. Classification (NCBI taxonomy): domain Eukaryota; kingdom Metazoa; phylum Chordata; class Mammalia; order Artiodactyla; family Platanistidae; genus Platanista; species Platanista minor. Next base: position 486 of record RJWK010011084.1, on the reverse strand, counting down.
AACAAAGATCTAGAAGAATTAAAGAACTAACACCTAGAAGAAAGAAAGAACAAACAGAAATGAACAATACAATAACTGAAATGAAAAATACGCTAGAAAGAATCAATAGCAGAATAACTGAGGAAGAAGAATGGATAAGTGACCTGGAGACAGAATGGTGGAATTAACTGCTGTGGAAGTGAATAAAGAAAAAAGAATGAAAAGAAATGAAGACAGCCTAAGAGAACTCTGGGACAACATTAAATGCAAAAAATTCGCACTACAGGGGTGCCAGAAGGAGAAGAGAGAAACGACCTGAGAAAATATTTGAAGAGATTATAACTGAAAATTTCCTTAACATGGGAAAGGAAATAGCCCCCAAATCCAGGAAGTGCAGAGAGTCCCATACAGGATGAACCCAAAGAGAAACATGCCAAGACACATAGTAATCAAACTGGCAAATATTAAAGACAAAGAAAAATTATTGAAAGCAGTAAGGAAAAATGT